>MU389567.1:0-21373 GCA_022578775.1 Xylaria venustula | reverse complement strand
AATTTATAAATTAAATTAAAATCGAAATTAATAAAGCAAATAATAATACTTATATAAGCTATTTGTAAATTTAAAATTTAAATATTAAAAACAATAAAAAAACTTTCATTTTTTTTAATATTAGCTTTTAATTTATTATTAAAAGCTAATAAAGTTAATTTAAAAATTATTGAAAGTAATAATTTTAAAATAGCACGATTTATAATAAAATTTCTATATTAAAAAATTAATAAAATAAATATAATAAAATAATTAGTTTAGCTTTAATTATTTACAGTTTAAAAAAAGCAATTAAATTTTAAAAAAAATCCGAATTAATAATATTAAACAATAAATTATTATTAATAATTAAATTTAAAATTTTATCATTAATAATATTTTTAACGTTTATATTAATATTTTTATTATTTCGAAATTGTTTTCGGGTTTATAAATTAAAAAAGTTTGTTTTTTATTGTACAATTTTATTTTTTAAAACTTATTAATTATTTAAATTATTTATAAATAAATTAAAATAAAAAAACTTTTTTTTTTTGATTTTTTTCGCTTTTTTTATTATAAGCAATATTTAAATGTTTAAACTTATAATGTTTAACAAAATTAAAAAATTAAAATTTTTAAACTTTAACAATTTTTAAATAAAAGCACCTATTATAATAAATTAGCTTTTTTATTTTATTTTAAACGGAATTTTTTAACTTATGTAATATATTATATTATTATTTCTCGATGTTTTTTTTATTAATAAATAATAAAGTTTAAATAAATAATCTTTTTTTAATAATATAAATCGGATTATTTTTATTATTTAATTTAAAAGATTTATTGTTAAAACTTTTAAAATTTTTCGATTTTTCCGATTTTTCCGGATTTTCCGAAATTTCCGAATTTTCCGAATTTTTTTCATTATTTTCAGAAAATATGTCGCTATTGGGCTCTATTGTGGACTGGTTGGTGGGTTAACTAGTAAACTCGATAGTAAGTGAGATAGCAAATGCTATAAAAAACTTAAGCGCTAATTTAAAATTAACGTTAATTAAATCGCTATCGTAAATAAAAAAAAAATCTATTATTATTATTTAAATAAAATAATAATAAACAGTAATAAAAATGTAAATAATATAGTTAAAAACCTTAATAAGGTAAAAATAATATAGTATTATATGGTAATAAAATTAAAAAAAAAGTTAAAGATTAAAAAATTATAAAAATATTTATATAATAAAGTTTTTTCGAAAGCTTTTTTTTTTATTTTTTAATTAATAAATATAAAATATATTAGAATATTTTAGAAATTAATAGAAATTTTAATTACTAAGCTAAAAAAAAATAATTAATAATAATACTATTTAAATTATAATTAGTAAGCATATAATATTCTAGAATATTTTGGAATTTAATAGAAATTTTAATTATTAAGCTATAAATAATTACAATTAATAATAATACTATTTAAATTATATATAATAAGTATAAAATATTTTAGAATATTTTGGAATTTAATAGAAATTTAAATTATTACGCATTAAAAATTACGTTTTTATTATGTTTAATTAAATAAAATAAAATTTTAAAAATAAATTAGTAATTGTAATATTTTAGTATACTATATATAATATTTACTAATACTAATACTACTGTAGTATAGTAAATAACTGTACTAATATTACTATAATATTTTAAACTTAATACTTTAGTATTATTACATATAGTAATATTATATGTAGTAATAAATATTACATACTAATTTTTTAACCCTGCTATATATTTTGGTTAAATAAATTTTATTACTAACTTTTTATTTATTTTTATTTAGTTTAATAATTACACTGTTAATAAATGCAATTTTGTTTTTTAAAATATATATATTTTTCGGCTAATTTAATTTTTTAATTGTTTTTTAATTTTCAAACATTATAAATGCTTTGTTTATATATATAATATTTTTAACTAGTTTTAATTTATTATAATTATTAATATTTTTTACGTTTATTTATTTTATATAATTATTATATTTATTGCAATTAAAAAAGTTGCAAATATATTTATTTTATTTTGTTTGTTTTAACCGTTTTATAATTAAATATATTAAATATATTTATTTATTTATATATATTGCAATTAGGTATGCTTTTAATATATTATTGCTAATTTAAGCTTTTGTAACGAACTTAAGTCCGTATTAGCGTGGTATAATCGGAGCTCCCCGTAAAAAATTATTGTAACGTTAGTAAAAATTACACTAAGGTCGTTAGGAATATTTTTATATAATTGTTTTAAAAAGTCGCTATATGCTTAAATTAAATTGTAAAATAAAAACTAACTAGTTATATAAAAAATGCTTATTGTTATATAAACTGGTTTTTTTTTTACTATGTTATTTATTGCTTTATTTGCTTTACGGAACATTAAAAGCACTTTGCTTTTATTTTTTTTAAAGCAATTTATTTTATATGCTTTACAGATTTTTTAAAGCACTTTGCTTTATATGCTTTATAAAGCCGCATATTATATAACTATATTTATGCCCATGGCTTTTTTTTTTAGTTAGCTTTATGCTTTTTATTAAGTTTTTCTAGTTATTTTAGTTTTTTAACAAGCTGCTTGCTGTCAATTCGTAACATTATTTTTTTACTTTTTAGGTTTATTGTTTGCAATAAATATTAGTGTGTTTTTTAGTAAATTTTATAAATATTTGTTTTTTTTTTTACTTATGGTTTGTTGTTAATATAGCAGGTTAAATTTTAAAGCCGGCTTATTGTATTTTTATAAAGTATTGTTAGGCCACTTTTTTTGCGATTAAAGTTTTTAGTTATAAAGTTATGCTTTATTTTCGGTGTTTTAATAAACGCTTTTTTTGTAAAATATTAAATAGTGTTAATTGTTATAAAAACTACAATAACGCTAATTTTTTTTTTGCGATAAAAATTATGTTTTTATAAATTTATTATATAATATTATTTTTGAATACTAGCGTTTACAAACGTATAAACAGAAAATTTTCGACAAGCTTTAAAAACTAAATCGCTAAGCTTAAAAGCTTTTAGCCCGTTTTATTTGTTTTAACCGTTAAATTAAGTTTTTTTATAAAAAAAAATATTAAAATAGCTTAGTGTAGCTTTTAAAATATAAACGAGTTAAAAGCGCAAAAGCGCTTAAAAAAAAGCAGCGCAAATTAAAAAAAAAACAAGCTTAGTTAGCTGTTTTTATTAATTTTTCCGATGTTAACTGGGGTGCTTTTAACTTTTTTTTTTCGGTTAATTTTGCTTTTTTAGCGCTAATCGGTTAAAGTGTTAACTGTAAAACCGATTAACCATTTTTATTGCATTTTTTAGGTTTTTTTTAAGTTTTTATATAGTTTTTTTATATAAATATTTTTTTTATTTAATTAAATATTTATAGGTTTTTTTGGTTTAATATAAATTTAATATTTTTTTAATATTGTATATATTTTTGTTTAGTTTAACTTTTAGTTTTGTTTAAAGTTTAGCGTTTTTAAGTGCTAATTTTAACAAAAATATATAAAATATTAAATATATTTTAGTTTTTCAAAATAATTTAAATTAATAATTTATTTTTAAAATAATTTTTTTTATTTTAAAAAGTTTAATTTATTTAAAGTTAAATTTATTGCTTAGTTGTTTTATTTTAATGTTATGCTTTAAAAAATATATATATTTTTTTTTAAAGTTAATTTTAATAATTTATATTTATCGTAATATGTTTTTATGCGATTTTATAAAAATATTAACTTGTTTAATGTTTTATAATTTTTGTTGTAAGCCAATAATTTTTTTGCCCGTATTTTTGCGTTAGGTGCAAAAATTCTTTAAATTGCTGTTTTATATTTTTTCGGCTTAAATTTATAATTTGCTTTAAATAATAACATTTTTATTAACTTATTGTTAAAATTGTTATATATATATTTTGCTTTTAGCAATAGTTTAATTTAATTGTTTTGCTGTTTGTTAAAATAGCAGCAAAAATATTGCTTTAAAATTTAATTTAGTTATTTTATTTATTTATTTGTTTATAAATAGTAAACCGTAAAAAAAAAGCTACCGGATATAATTTTTTATTATTGTTTTATTAATTTAATTGTTTGTTTATTGCCGCTTTGCAAGCATTAATTTTTATTTTAAATTTTTTATTAAAGTTAAGTAGTTTTAAAACTAAATTGTTTACAATTAAAAATTTAACTTTGTTAAAAAAAATTTATTTTTTGTTTTTTTATTTAAAAGCTAAAATTTTTTTTATTAAGTTTATAAAAAGTTTTATATATTTATTAAAATTTTTAATAAAATTTTAAATATAATTTATAAATTTTACAAATGTTTTTATATTATTTGTTGATTTAAATATAAGCTAATTTTTTATTGCTAAATTTTTAAATTTTATATTTGTATTTTTTTAAAATTATTGTAAATTTAAAAAAATTAACTTTTATATATAAAATTTATTTTTTTTAAAGTTTATTTTAAACTTTGTGTTTTGCAACGCTTTAAGTATTTTTTTTATATGTTTTCAGTGTTTTTTAAGTGTTTTTAAATATATTAATATATTATTTAAATATATTATTACAAATATATTAATAAACTTTTATATTATATTTGTAATTTATAATTAAAATATTGCTAATGTGTTAGTAAGCTTAAATAGCATTATTAAATATTTAAACAATTTTTTAAACATTTTAAATGTTATTTTTTATTTATTATTTAACGTTATTTTAGTTTGGTAATACGCGTTAAATAAACTAAATGCTGTAAATTATTTTGCCCGCGTTAATTTATTTTTTATATTGTTAATTTTAAGCAATAGTTTTATAAATTTAATTGTTTTAAAGTTTTTATTTTTATAATTTATATAAAGTTTTTATTGTTGTTTGCCGTTTTTTTAAGCTTTTTTAGCATTTATAGCACTAATAATTATATTAATAACGTTAAATACTATATAAATTTTTTCGCTAAATTTTTTTTAATATATCTATTAAGCTTTTGTAATTATTTTTAATTTATATAATATAATAAAAACTTTTTTAATACTGCTTTTTTTTAAATAAAATTTAATAGTTTTATATTTCGTGCTTTAATAAATAATTATATGTTTTATTAAACATGTTGCTATAATTTTTATGTTTTAATAATATTTTTCTGTTAAATATCGGCTTAAAATTTTTAATTATAATATATATTTGCATAATTTATTTTATAAAATTATTTAATGCTTATATTAAAACCTTTTTAAAAATTAATTTTTTTTAATGTATTTTATTAAAATTAGCCGGTTTTTTAATTTATTTTAAAATTGCTTTTTTATAACCAAAATATTTTTAAAATAATATTATACCTGGATATTTTTATAATATTAAACATAAGTTTTTTTTATGTTTTAAAATGTTAAAAAAAAATATTGCAATTTTTTTTTAAAATTATTTTGTTATTATATGCAATTAAACTTTTATGAACGGTTATAAATAAATAAAATTATTTTTAAGCTTTATTAATATATTTAACCGCTTAATAATTTATAAAAAAATAAATTTTGCTTAAGTTTTTATATTTATAAATGTTTGCAGCTTATTTTTTTAATATATTAAATCGATTTTAATATATTTGCTTTTATTAATTGTTATAGCATGAAATATTTTTAGCTTTTAAATTAATTGTTAATTTTTTATAATTGCTTTTAATTGTTTTTTTAGTTTTTTAACCGTTTTTATTTGTATTAACATTTTGTTTATTTGTTATTAAGCTTAAACTGCTTTAATTAATACTAAAAATTATATAATTATAATTTTGTTGTTATAATATTTTAATATTATTTGTTTTGTTAACTCGAAATTTGTTTTAATAATTTGTTTTTTTTTAAACGTAAATTAGTTTTGCTTAATTTATATCGCGTGTTTTTTACATTTTTATAATTTTATAGCTTTTGCTTAAGCATATATTTTGCATATATTGTTGTAAAACTATTTTTAGTTTGTAATTTATAATATATACTTTGTTAATTATTATAAATTTATTTTAAATATTGTAAACCTGTTTTAGTTTTAATAAATAATTATTATTTTTTTTATATTGCTTTTATAATAAAGTTATTATAATGCGTTACTATTTATTTGCTTTAAAAACTTTATATATTTAAATTTTTTTTAAATATACGTTAAATATTAATAAATTATATAGTTTATTTAAAAAATATTTTTGTTTTGCTTATTTTTGAGTTGCAACTTTTTTAGCTTTTTATGCCACATAGTTTTATTATAATAATATTTTTCAGCGATTAATTATATTGCTTTGCTAAAATTTTTATTAATATTTATTTTAGCTTTTATAATAAAAATATTATTATATTTTTATATATTTTTTAAAAATAGCTATATTTTATAATTAGCTGTAACTTTAAAAATATTTATATTAGTTTTTTTTGCTTTTTTTATTTAGCGTTTGCGTTTTATTAATTTTTTGTGCTAAATATATTTCCGTTATATAAATTTTACCACAGTATTTTTTATTTATTTTTATTTAGTTTAATAGTTATATTGTTAATATATATAGTTTTATTTTTTTAAGCATATATTATTTTTAAGCTAATTTAAATTTTTAATTAGTTTTTTGTTTTGCAAAATTGCAAATGCTTTATTTATTTTTATAATGTTTTTAACTAATTTTTATTTTTTATAGCTATTATTATTTTTTACATTTATTTATTTTGCATAGTTGTTATATTTATTGCAATTAATTATATCGCAAATATATTTATTTTGTTTTGTTTTTTTTAATCGTTTTGTTGCTAAATATACTAAATATATATATATATATATATTTTTTTTTGCACGTATTGCAATTAAGTATATTTTTAATATATTATTGCTAATTTAAGCTTTATTAATTGCTAATTTATAGTATTGCAATTATTATTGCAAAAATTTATTTAAGTTTTTCAAGCTTTCGTTTTTTTTTAAGCTTTTTATAGTTTTTAGCATAATATATTTTTTAATTGCAATTATAACATTTAATTTTGCTTAAGTTTTATTTTTTAATAATTATATTAAGCTTTATAAATTTTAAGTAAATTTTAATTGCTGTTAATTTTTAAGTTTTTTTTTTATGTTTAATATTTAATTATTTTAGTTTTGTTAAAATTTTTAAAATTATTGCTTATATAAACAGTTGTTAATTTTAATCGCTTTTGTAATAAATTTTTTTAAATTATTTAATTTTTTATTTTAATATAATTTATTTTAAACTTTATTTTTAAATTTGTTATAAAAAATCGTTATTATTATATTATTATTAGTTTATTTAGTTTTATATATTGTTTATAAAACTTTGTTATATATTTATATGCTGCTTTAGTTTAAATTAAAATTATTAGTTTTTGCTTTATTTATTTAACTTTTTTCGGGTTTTATATATATTAATTATAGCTTTTTTAAATTTTTTATATTTGTTAAAAATATTGTTAATTGTAATTTAGCGATTATTTTTGTTTAAATTTTTTAAGTAATTATTTATAATAAATTAAAAATATTTTAATATATTATTTATAAAATACCGTATAATTATTATTATTTTTTTTATATTTATAGCAAAGTTTAATTTATAATACCGCAAATATATTTTAACTTAAATTAAAAATTTTTTTTTAGCTAATTTTATAAGCTATTAAATTTATTTAGCTTAACCGGCTTAAAAAACTTAGGCTTAAAAATAATAATTAATTAATTTTTTAGCTCTTTGTTTTAATGCTTTAATTATTAAATTTTTTTTTGCAGTTAATTAAGTAAATATTGCATTATTACAAATATTAAATTTAATTATTTCGTTAAAGCTATAGTAATTTTTTTAATTGTTTTAAAAACTAATTAAATAACAATTTAAAATATAACAAATTTAAATTTATATTAGCATAATATAATCAAAACTTTCTGTAAAAAATCGTATTAAATAGTAAATAAAAAAATTATTTTAACGTTAATAAAAATTATACTAAAGTTGTTAAAAATATTTTTATATAATTATTTTAAAAAATTGCTATATATTTAAATTAAATTATAAAATAAAAACTAATTAGTTATATAAAAAATGCTTATTGTTATATAAACTGTTTTTTTTTTACTATGTTGTTTATTGCTTTATTTGTTTTATAAAGCGTTAAAAACGCTTTGCTTTTATTTTTTTTAAAGCAATTTGCTTTTTATGCTTTATAAATTTTTTAAAGCACTTTGCTTTATATACTTTACAAAGCCGCATATTATGTAACTATACCTATGCTTACAGCTTTTTTTTTTAGTTAGCTTTATACTTTTTATTAGGTTTTTTTAGTTATTTTAGTTTTTTAACAGGCCGCCCGCTGTTAGTTTATAACATTATTGCATTAATTTATAAAAATAATTAATGCTTTTTTTATAGCTTTAAAACTAAAAAAAATAATAATAATAATAAATAAATAAAGTTTAAATATTTTATATAATTTTAATAAATAATATTTTCTATAAAAGTGATTATTTTTAGTTATTACTAAATTTATAAACATTAATAATACTTTAAAATATTTGTATAAAATTGCTAAGTTAAGCAACATTTTTTTAAAAAATATTTTTAATTATTTAAAATATAATAATTTGTTTAGCATTAAAAAAACAATTAATTAAAGCAAAGTTTTATAAAAAATATAATATTTTAACGGCTTAAAATATAATAATTAAAACTTATATAAATTGCTAAAAATAATTTAAAAATAAAAAATAAAAATTAATATAAAGCTTATAATAATATTTAATTTTAAATTTAAAAATATTTTAAGCTTATAATTTATTTAAAGTAAATTGTTTAATAATTAATTATGTAAACTATATGTTATAAATAAAAATATAATATATAAATTAAATAATAAATATATTAATTAATTTAATAAAAAAAATTATTATTTAGTTATTTTATATATTATATTTAAATTTTATATTATTATTGCTTTTTTTTTGTTTTATTAAATTATATATTTTAAAAATAATTTTTGCAACATAAAACTTTTAAAATAAAATTGCTAAAGCAGTTTTTTTACAAAATTAATTTTTAAAGCGTTAATTTTAATAAAGTTTATTTTGCGTATATTTTAATTAAATATGCATAAAATAAAATTTTAGAAAATAAATCCTTTAAAGCGTTAATTTTAGTAAAGCTTACTTTGCGCATATTTTAGTTAAATGTACGCAGGGTAAAACTTTACAAAGCAAAGCTGTTAAAGTGGCGTTTTTGCAAAGTAAATTTTCTAGAGCGCTAGTTTTATATAAACGCTAGCGCAAAGTAAGTTAAACTAAACATCGGACTTATTTATTAAAATTTTATTAATTTTGTTAATATTTGTTAGATTTTTAATAGTGTGATTTAGTTGCTATATTATGTCTGGCTTTTTTGTTTTATTTTAAAGCATTTTTTTTAATTATAGATTTTTTAGGTGTAAATTATATATGCTACACGAGTTTAGCTATATTTTATACGCTATTTTACTTAAATAATATAGTAATTTTTTTATTTAAACTTTATAAACTTTTTTAAGTTGCTTATAAAAACTATTAAATTTAACATACCTTTTTAAATAAAATTATTTTAATAAATTAACTTAAATATAGTGTAGTTATTTTTAAGGCGCTTTATATGCACATATATAAATAGCGCGTAAATATTGTTATAATATGCTATAAACTATAATATTTTATATATATATATATATATATATAACGTAAAAATAATATTTATAGCTTATTACTATGCAATTTAATAAATATGCTTTGTAGCAGCAAATATAAATTTATATAAATATATATAAAAAGTTTGTTTATTTGCTATTTTTTAGTTTTAATAATATTATTTTTGTAAATATTTAACATTTTGTTTAAATATGCACGTTTTCGCAAAATGCGCAAAAAAAATCGATATTAACTTAATAATAATCAAACTATAAAAATATTTATTCTTGGTATAATAATTTAGCTATTTAAATTTTTTCGTATTTAATTGCAAAAATTGCTAATTTAAAATAACATGTTTATATTATATACGCTGCTATTGCTATTATATCGCGCGCGCTTTTTTTTTAAGTGTTTTTTGCGAAAGCTTATAGTATAATATTAATATATTTGCTAGCTCGTTTGATTTATTTTTTAAAAACGAAAATATTTTGGCTTGCTTGCTGTTATATTTGCGTTTGCGCTTAATTGTAATTAAGTTTTTTGCTTGTTTATTTGCTGCTTGCGCTTTTGCTATTTGCGTTTTTACCGCTTTTATTATGTTTTTGCGTAAAATATGCTTTAGCGCTGCTATTATTGGTGCTATATTTTTGCTAAATAATTTTTTGCTAGGTTTGCTTAGCATTTTTATTACTATTTTTAGGCAAATAATTATTATATTGCTTGTGTTGCTGCTGGTGCTTTTATTGCGCGCTGCTATTTTTGCTGCTGCTTTTGCTGCCGCTTTGTTTTTAGTTTTTGCCAGGGTTGTGATTTCGTCATTAATTCGTTATTTAGTGAGTAAAACTTAAGTTATTAATTATTTACTAAGCAAAAAAAAGTAACTCATTTAAGTTAGCTAATTTAAATAAGTAATTTATTTAAGTTAATTAACTTAAATAAGTAACTCACTTTATTTATTATAATAAGTTACTTTTTTTTTAATTATTTTGTTAGTGACTAAATTAATTTATTAATTACTATATATTTAAATATTAATGACAAAATAACAATTAAAAATTTTTAAAATTTTTTTTATAAATATAAAAAATAAGCTTTTTAATACTATTTTTTTCGATTTTTTTGCTATAAAAACTAAGCTATAATAAATATTTTAAATTTATTATTTTTATTATTAATTTTTTATTTTAAAAAATATAATATTTAAAATATTTATTATTAATTTATTTTTAGCTATAAAAAATAATAAAAAATAGTTTTAAAAAGCTTATTTTTTATAGTTATAAAAATAATTATTTTAAATTTTTTAACTGCTATTCTAAGCTTAATTCTTTAGTGGGTATTAAGTAATAAATCACTAAAAAATAACTCACTTTAGTTTAAATTATGTATTAAAAAAAATAACTTACTTAAGTTAATAATTTAAATGAGTTATTTATTTTATTTACCTAGGACTAAAAAAGTAACTTATTTATTTTAGTGAGTAAAGTGAGTTACTTACTATTAACTAAATTAAGTTATTTATTAAATTATAACCCTGGTTTTTGGTTTAGCAAGTAGTTTATATGCTTGCTTTTGCTGCTACAGCCGACCGCTTTTTTCAAAAGTTTAAAAAAAAACTTTTTGTTTTTGCTGTATATAAAACATTTTTTAAAGCTGCTTTACTAGCAAATATTTTAAAACTATAAAAAATAAAAACTATTATTAGCGGTATATTTTAAAGCATTTTTTAAAGCTTTTATAAATATATTTATTTATTATATTTGCGTTGCATATTAGCTAGCTAACAAGTAATAAGCCCGCCGATATTTGCCGTATTATTTGCGTTTTATGCAACATTTTTATTGCTAATCCGTTTTAAACGCGCATTTAAATATTATAAACTATAATTTGCATATTTTTAAACTTAACTAAAATAAACAAAAAAAATTTTTTTTAGCTATTTAATTAATAAATTTATAGCTTTTTAAAATAATTAATTTAAAAGTTTTTTTTAGTTTATATAATTTTTAAACAATTAAAAAGTTTTTTATTTTTATTTTTTATAATTTTTAATTTAATTTTTAATTTTTTTATTTTAAATATTTATTTAAAAAATTTTTGTTTATTAACTTGCTTTTAAGCTTATTTAAAAATAAAAATAAACTTAAAATTGTTTTATTATTTTGGAGCAACTTAATTAATTTAAGCTAGTTAAATAATATTTTTTATTTTTATGCAAGTAAAGTTTTTGTTAACTTGTTAGCAATTATATCGTTAATAAATATATTTTTTATTAAAATAGTTTTATTTTTAACTTTTTAGCGTAGCTAATAGTTATAAATATTAATGTAATATAATTTAATATATAGCAAAGTTACTTTTTTAATAACTAAGTTTATAGTTTAATAGGTATTATATATAATATTTATATATGTTAATTTTTTAACGTAATTTTTAGCTCGTTAATAAATTAGTTTATATATATAGCTTTTTTTAGCTATTTATGCTAAAGTAAAAAATTTAGCTTTAATAATAAAAATAATGATTTTATTTTGCTTATTTAATTGCTATTTAATCACTTTTTTTATTTAGTATATTATCCGTAAAAAAAGCATTACTAGCTATTATAAAATTGTTTTTATTTTTAATTGCAATATATATTTTTAAATAAATAATAAATAAATAAAAAGCTTATTAGCTATTTTATAATGCTTAAAAAAGTTATAGTTAAATTAAGTTAATTTTAAAGCGCTAAATGTTATATTTAAGTATATAACTATTACAATATATAAAATAAAGCCGGCTTTTTTTATTAATATTAATAAATGCTTTTTAGTAATATTTTTTTATATAAAAAAAGCTTTTTTACTCGCATTAACATGCTCGCATAAATAATAAAAATAATATTTTATATTTTAACGATTTTTTAAATATATAAAGCTTAAAAAAACTATAATAGCTATTAAGCTCGGTTTTAAAATATTTTTATTTTTAAAAACTATTATAAATTGTTAGATTTTTTAACTAATTATTAGTGTGTAAAGGCACTATAAAGCTGGTGTTAGCAAAGTTGCCAAAATTTTAACGGATAGGTTTGATATTTGGTTTAACCTACTTTGCGCTAGTGTTTATATAAAACTAGCGCCTTAAAAAATTCACTCTGCAAAAATGCCACTTTAGCAGCCCCGCTTTGCAAAGTTTTACCCTGCGTATATTTAATTAAAATGCGCGCAAAATAAGCTTTACTAAAACTAGCGCCTTAAAAAACCCACCTTGCAAAGTTTTACCTTGCATACATTTAATTAAAACATGCATTTAATAAGCTTTTTTAAAATTAGCGCTTTGCAAAATTTACTTTGCAAAAATTATTTTTAAAGCATATAATTTAACAAAAAAAAAACAATAATATAAAACTTAAATATTATATATAAAACAATTAAATAATAAATTTTTTTATTAAATTAATTAATATATTTATTACTTTAAGCTAGTATTTAATTAATAAATAAACTTGCAAACAATATTATTTTTATTTAGCTTATATATTATATTTTAATTTATAGCATATAGTTTATATAATTAGCTATTAAACAATTTATTTTTAATAAATTATAAACTTAAAATATTTTTAAGTTTAAAATTATATATTATTATAAGCTTTATATTAAATTTTATTTTTTACTTTTAAATTAATTATAGTAATTTATTATTATAAAATATTTTAATTTTAATATTATAAATTGAAATAATTTATTTTAAAATATATTTGATTGAAATTTTTAAGCCGGCTTTAAAAGGTTTTTAAAGCAATTTATAGTTAATTTAATATTGCTGCAATAAGCTTTAAAAAAAACTATTTACAATTTTTAAAAGTAAAATTAACAAATTATAGCAGCACTTAAAATATTGCAAATTTTTTTTTTAAAACTTTAATTATATTTAATAAAACTGCACAGAAAAAAATTAAATAACAATTTAACTTTAAATATTTATTTAATTTTAGTTAATTTAGCAAAAAATTAAACAAATAAATTATTATGTTTAATGAATTTTAAAAGCTTAAAAATAATAGCAATTATAAAAAATAGCTGCAAATTTTAATTATTATGTTTTAAGCTATTAAAATGCTATAATTTTATAAAATTTTGCTTTAATTAATTGTTTTTTTAATATTAAATAAGCTATTATATTTTAAATAATTAAAAGTATTTTTACAAATATTTTTTAAAAAAATGTTGTTTAAATTAATAATTTTGCAAAAACGTTTTAAATAATTATTAATTTTTATAAATTTAATAATAACTTTTAAAAAAGTTATTTTTATAAAAAGTTTTATTTATTAAAATTATATAAAATATTGGAAAAAATTTGATTTAATGCTAAATTTTTTTTTAGTTTTAAAATTACGGAAAAAAAAAGTATTAATTATTTTTGTAAATTAATATAACAATTATTTAAAAACATTAAAAAAAACCCTGTTTTAAGTAAATAAATTAAATTAAACAAGCTATATATTTAGTAAGCCGTATTAACCTTGCAAATAATTTTACTATTAATTTTTTAATAGCAAATATTATTTAAAATTTTTATTACTAATTTAAGCATTAAAACAAAAAGTTTTTAAAAGTTTGGCTAATTTAACTATAATTTTAAAATTATAAAAAAAACAAATTTTATTAATGCTAAAAATAAAAACAAAAAGCTTTTTAATAAAAGAAATATATAAAAATTAAAAAAAACCGGTATAAAATAATTTTTTTAAAATTTTTTACTAAGCAAAAAAACTTTTTAATTATTATACTAGTTTTTAAATTATATTAACATTTAATAATTTTAAAAAATACGCTATTTATTTCATTTAATTTAAACGTAAAAATAAACTTAGCAATTATTTTTAGCTATATAATATAAATAACATTATTAATATTTTAAATAGCAAAATAAATTTTGTTATTTATAAATTATTTAGCGGTAAAATTTAGCAAATTTTTATAAAAAAAAGCTATTTTAATGCTTTAAAAAAATTAATAATTTTTAAACTTTATTATAGCAATAATACTTATAAAAAATAGTTTTTAAAAACGTTTTATATATTTTTAATTTAAATGTAATATAATTTTAAAAGCTTTTTACTTTAAATTAAAAAAAATATATAAATAGTTTTATTTTTTATAATAGCAAACATTTTATTATAGCAATATTAAAATTTAAACAACTAGTTTTTTATATTAACTTTTAAAAATTAAACACTTTTTTAATATTGAAAAAAATATACATTAAAAGCAATTATTATTATTTTTTTAGTGTTTAATTAAAAAAAAACCGAACTATAATAAATTTTTAATGCTAAAATTTAAACTTAAAAAATTAAAAAAAAAAATCGCTACTATTTATTGCAGTTAATTTTTTAACTATGTTATTTCGACTATTAAAATTAATTTTCCTTTAGCACCGAAAATTAAAGCATATTAAGCTATTACTTTTTTAAAAAACTGCTAAAATAGCTTTAAGCTTGTTTAATTTTAATTTTATAAAAAAAACCTGATTTTTTTTGCCGAAAATATACTTTAAGCAAAACTGTTAAAAAATATATAGCTATTAAAATTAAATATTTTATAAAAGCATTTATTATAATAATAAAACACTTGTTTAACTTAAATTTAATATTTTAAAACAAACGATTTTATATGTTTATAATAATTAAAAAAATTATTTAATATTATTAAATTTGTTTTTTAAAAAACAAAAAAAAAACACTTTTTTAGCAGCTATTTAAAACATTTTAAAATGTTAAAAATTAAATATAAAATTTATTTAGCATATTTTTATTATAATAACACACTTAAAGTTTATAACATAATAAATAATATAAACCTAGTTAAGCAAAAAAAATATTATTTGCAGTTATTTAAATTTTAAAATCTTTAAATAAAATAGCTTAGCAAAACGGTTTATTAAAATAATTTTAAACCGTTTACAAGCAACTATATAAAAAGCCGGAATTTTTTTTTTAGTGCTATATATTGCTAGCTATAATAAACTTAATTAACCGAACAGCAATTATTAAAAAAAATATAACATTTTATTAAGCTTTATATAATGCGCTAAAGTTTAGCTTAATTTTTTATCGTTTTTTGTTTATTTATTATATAGCAATTAAAACTTTTTATATTGTTTTTATACCTATGCAAAAAAGGGTTAAAAATTTTAAACTAGAAAAAAAAGCAAAAAAAAGCTAAATATTAGCTATAATTAGCAAAAAAATATACCTAGTATATATTAAAGCTAAATATATAATAATATAATTAGCTATTATTAAATTGCTAAATAAAGCATTAATTTTAACAAATAATGCTAACTTAAAAAAAATATTAAATGTAAATAACTTATAAAAAAAGCTATAGCTTTAGCTAAATAAAATTAATAAACCGATATTACTTAAGCTTAAATTTTTTTCCGAAAAAATTTTCCTTAAAAAATTTAACGTAAAAAAAATAAACGCGCAAAAATTACTAATTATATTAAACATTTTAATTAAATTTCCGGTTTTACTTTAAAAATATAAAAAACAATTTTTAAAAATAAAAAACAAAAAAATATTTTTAAACGATTAATAAAAAATATTTAATATTAATAAATAGCTATATAATTTTATAAAAATTAATATTTTTATAAACGATTAAATAATAGCAATTAATAATTTTATTAAAAATGTTATATTAGTTATTATAGCTGCTTTAAAAAAACCATGCAATTTAAAATATGCTTTAAAAATTATAAACGCAAAAAAGTATTTAAAAGCCGCTAAATTAAAGTTTAAACAGTTTTTGCTATTAAGCGCTTTAAAATTTATAGCTAAAAATAAAGTTTAATAACAAGCTATTAATAATTGCCAAGTATTAAAAAAAAAGTTAATAAAAAAACTAAAAAAAATTATTAAATTTAAAATTAAACTAATAATAAAAAATTTTAAATAAATATTTAATTTTAATTATAACGAAACGTTTGTTTTTACTGCTATATTTTTTATACAAAAATTTTTTTTGGTATTAACAGCTATTTTTAACTAAAAAATTAAGCAAATTAATTTTATCGGAGTTTTTTTTAACGGCGATTTTTTAAAACTTATTTATATACATTTGCTAAAATACTTAAAAGTTTTATTAAAAAACTTTAAATTATTTAATATAGCTTTAGCAGCTAAATATAACTTTATTTTAAAACAAATTATATAAGTTTTTTGCTTTTTATATAAATTTAAACAAGCATTAAAACAATAGCAAATTAAACTATTTAAACTGCTAAAATTATTAGAATTTATTTTATTAATAAATAATTTATTAATTTGCTATAATTTAATATTAAATATTTTTATTATAATTTATATTAACAATTGCTTTTTAACCGGACCAAACAATACATTAATTAAAAAACTTAAAAAAAAAATTTACTAAATTTTTAATATTAAAAACAAAAACCTAGCCGCTTAGTTTTTAAAAATAAAAATTAAACAAAACAAACCTAATTAAATGCTATATTTTTAACAGTTTTAATATATTAAAAAAGCTTTAAAAAACTAGATTTAAAAAATATTAAGTTTACTAAAGTTTTTTATAACCGTTTATATTAAAAATAAAAAACTTTAGCTTTTTGCTAACTAAAAAATAATATTACTATTATTAAAAAATAATAAACATTTTTAAGTATTTTAATTTTATAATTTAATTAAAAATAGCTTTTATTTGCTAATAATTAGCTATAAAATTTTAAAACTTTTGTAAAACCCATTTATTTATTACTATTAATTTGTTTAAATATTTATTAAGCTTAATAAATTACAGAATAAATACTAAATTAATAATATTAATTATAATTAATTATATTTTTATAATCGCAAATAATAATAATTATGCAAAATATTTTATTAACGCTAAATTTACGTAAATATATATTATTATTATCGCTAATGTTGCTGTTAGCTAAAAATTTAAATAAGCTAGCATTATTGCTTTATTTATTTTTAAAGCTAAATATATTGCTTTTATTAAAGTAATTAAAAAAGCTTAATAGTTTAAAAAACTATTTAAAAAAATTAAACTGCTTGTTAAAAAATTTATTATTATGTTTAAAAATAATATAAAAATTATTTTTATTTTTAAAAACTTAAAATATATTAAGCATATTTTAATAAAGTTTTAATTTGTTTAAAAAATATAAAAAGCTGGCCTAATAAATATAAAATATATTTTTACCGAAAAAATGCCCGCAAATAACCTAACTAAAGTTTTTGTTTTTATAAAAAAGCTAAATTTTAACAAATGCTTAAATTTATAGCGGTGCTTTAAAAGCTAGCCAAACCTTTAGTTTTTTCGGCTAAAAATTTAAAGCTATTTTTAGCTTTTTTTATTAATTAAAAAATCGGCATAATTAATGCTAACTAAAAAATATATAGCAATATTTTTTTTAAACAAAAAAATAAACTTTTCGCTATTAAAATTTATTACCATTATTTTAATTTTTATTAAAAAAAATATTATATTATTTATTATTATTTTTTGGTTTTTTTATATTATATTTTTATTATTTTTATTATTTAAAAATAATATACTATTAATATATTTAGCGCTAAACTCCATTAAAAATAGCAAATTAAATAATAAAACCTAAATAATATAACCTAAATTATTTTTGTTAGCTAAATTAACATTATAAATTACAATTTTTAAAACGCAAAAAATTAATAAATATTTTGCTAAGCATTAAGCGCTAACTTTTTTTTTACAAATTTTAGCTGTAATATAACAAAGCAATAAATATTTTGTTATATAACTAGCGCAAATGTTTTTTACAATATATTTATTAGCTTTATAAAAAATGCTTTAATAATATTTATTAGCTTTAATTTTTAAAAAAACAATATTTTTTAACTTTTACTTTTTAATAAATGCTGCTTAATTAATAAATAAAAAATTATTTATTATTGCTAGCTATACACTAAAATTATATAAAAAATCGTTACCGATAATATAAAAAAAGCTTATTTACTAAGCAGCAAAACTTTTATTAATTATATTTATTAGTTAACCTGCGTTAAACACTTTTTATTATTTAAAAAAAACGAATTTTTAAAAAAAATAATTTTTAAAAATTATACTAGCTATAGTTATGCTTATATAAAATAAACTAATAGTTTATACTTAAATAACGCTTTTTTTTAACAGCAAAACTAAAATTAATATAAAAAGCTTTTTTAAATTATTTATTTACTTAAAAATTTTTTGTTAAACAGTTAAACTTTAAAAAAAAAATTTATATAAAATAAAACAGCAATAAATAATATTTTTAAAAAATAAATCGACTTTTTAAAATTATATTTATATAAAATAACAAAGCTTAAAAACATTTTACCGGCATTTTTTTTAGTTTTTAAATTTTACTAAGTTAATTTTCACGGCTTAAATTATTATCCTTGGTTAAAAACATTATGTTTTGCTAATAATTTATTTTTTTATTAAGCTTTTATTATTGCTTTAAAAATTAATTAATTTATTTTTACTATTAATATACCAATTTAAAAAACCTATTAGAATTATTATAATTAAAATTGCTTTTTAATTGTTAAGCAAAAATTTTATTGCTATATATTTATACAGGTTTTTTTTAAACTAAATGTAATAAAATATTTGTTTTAACGTTAAAAAACCTAAAATAACTGCTAATTTAATATTTAATCGAACTTATAATAACTATAACTATAAAATTATTTATTATAACTGTTTAATTTTATATATTTATAAAAAATTCAGGTTAATTTACTTAATGCTTTTTTTAGCTGAAAAAAATACTTATATTTTTTAATAATTTTATTATATAAAAATTTGCTAACAATATTACATTATAAATTATTTAAAATTTTTTGCTAATATTAAAGTTTATTTATATTATAGCAACTTTAATAACGCAGTTTTTTTTGCCGTGCTTAAAAATTAAAAGCTTTTAATAAATACCATTTATTAATAAAAAATAACTTAGTATTTTTTATTTGCTTATAAAAACTTAAGCTATTTATATTATAGCAACTTTAGTAATATAGCATTTTTTGCTATGCTTAAAGCTAATAATATTTAATAAATATTATTTATTAACAGCGTTAAAACTTAGTAATATTTAATAAATATTATTTATTAATAATGTTAAAACTTAATAATATTTAATAAATTTTATTTATTAACAGCATTAAAAATTAATAACACTTAATAAATATTATTTATTAAAGCTTTAATTTTATAATAAAAATAAGCACTATAATTTATTAAACACTTGGTTTATTTATTGCAATTTATCCTACCGGTCGGCTTTTTTTATATATTTATTAATTTTATTTAAGTTAAAAACCAGGGTTAAAAAATTAATATATAGTATTTATTACTATATATAGTATTATTACATATAATAATACTAAAGTACTAAGTTTTAAATAGTACAGTAATATTAGTACAATTATTTACTATATTATAATAATATTAGTATTAGTAAATACTATATATAGTATACTAAAATATTACAATTACTAATTTATTTTTAAAATTTTATTTTATTTAATAATATAATATTTTTATTTAATTAAACATAATAAAAACGTAATTTTTAATGCGTAATAATTTAAATTTCTATTAATTTTTAAAATATTTTAAAATATTTTATGCTTATTAATTAAAAAATAAAAAAAAAAGCTTTCGAAAAAATTTTATTATATAAATATTTTTATAATTTTTTAAACTTTAACTTGTTTTTTAATTTTATTACCATATAATACTATATTATTTTTACCTTATTAAGGTTTTTAACTATATTATTTACATTTTTATTACTGTTTATTATTATTTTATTTAAATAATAATAATAGATTTTTTTTTTATTTACAATAGCGATTTAATTAACGCTAATTTTAAATTAGCGCTTAAGTTTTCTATAGCATCCGCTATTTCACCTACTATCGAGTTCACTAGTCAACCTACCAACCAGTTTACAATGGAGCCCAATAGCGACGTATTTTCTGAAAATAATGAAAAAAATTCGGAAAATTCGGAAAATTCGGAACATCCGGAAAATTCGGAAAAATCGGAAAATTTTAAAAGTTTTAACGATAACTATTTTAAATGAAATGATAAAAATAATCCGATTTATATTATTAAAAAAAATGATTTATTTAAACTTTATTACTAATTAATAAAAAAAAACATCGAGAAATAATAGTATAATATATTACATAAGTTAAAAAATTTTATTTAAAATAAAACAAAAAAGCTAATTTATTATAATAGGTGCTTTTATTTAAAAATTATTAAAGTTTAAAAATTTTAATTTTTTAATTTTATTAAACATTATAAGTTTAAACATTTAAATATTGCTTATAATAAAAAAAGCGAAAAAAATTAAAAAATTTTTTTTTTTTTTATTTTAATTTATTTATAAATAATTTAAATAACTAATAAGTTTTAAAAAATAAAATTGTATAACAAAAAACAAACTTTTTTAATTTACAAACCTAAAAATAACTTTAAAATAATATAAATATTAATATAAACGTTAAAAATATTATTAATAATAAAATTTTAAATTTAATTATTAATAATAATTTATTGTTTAATATTATTAATTCGGATTTTTTTTAAAATTTAATTGCTTTTTTTAAAC
>MU389566.1:0-21421 GCA_022578775.1 Xylaria venustula | reverse complement strand
GCAATATTTTAAATATAAATTATAAACGCAATACAAAAGTTTATCAATATATTTGTAATAATATATTTAAATGATATATTAATATATTTAAAAACGCTTAAAAAATATTAAAAAAAATATAAAAAAAATATTTAAAGCATTGCAAAATACAAAATTTAAAATAAACTTTAAAAAAATAAATTTTATATGCAAAAAATTAATTTTTTTAAATTTACGATAATTTTTAAAAAAGTATAAATTTAAAAATTTAAAATTTTAGCAATAAAAAATTATTTTATATTTAATTTAACAAATAATATAAAAACATTTATAAAATTTATAAATTACGTTTAAAAATTTATTAAAAATTTTAATAAATATATAAAACTTTTTATAAACTTGATAAAAAAAAATTTAATTTTTAAATAAAAAAATCAAAAAATAAAATTTTTTTAATAAAATTAAATTTTTAATTGTAAGCGATTTAATTTTAAAACTATTTAATTTTAATAAAAAGTTTAAAATAAAAATTAATATTTATAAAGCAGCAATAAACAAACAACTAAATTAATAAAATAATAATAAAAAATTATATCCGGTAGTTTTTTTTTTAAAAAAATTTTTAAAATTAGCAGCATAATATATACTGCTAAACAAAAAGCTTATAGCTATTATTTAAGCATTTAAAAAATAAAAATATTATTTACATAAATTAAAAACATTAATAATAATATATTTCGATTATAAAAATTTTATAACATTTATAATATTAAAAATATTAAATAAACAATCAATTAAATAAGCAAAATTTTTTTTACAATTTAATTTTATTATTGTTGATATTAAAAAAAAATGTTAAAGCAAATATTTTAAGCTAATAAAGCAATTATTAAAAAAAAAAAAAGTTAAACATTTTTTAAAAAACAAAACAAAAATTAATAATATTAGCTATAATATAAATAAATTACAGATTATTTAAGCAAAGAATATTAGCGATTATTACGGCTAAATATTATTATAACAATATTAATTAATTTAGTACGAAAAAATTAAAGTATAATAATATTACAAACTTATTATATTATAAAAATAAAATATAAATATTATTAAAGTTAAAAAAAAAGCTTATTAAATTAGCTTATAAACATTTATTCGCGGAATATTAAAAAGTATTTAAAATTGCTTAAAAAATTAAAAACTAAGCATTTTATTAAAAAAAAATAAAAAATACGATTAAAAAAATATTAATTAAATATAACTTATATAAAAAAAACAAAATATTGCAATATAAACTATACAAATTATTATAACTTAAAAAAATATTTAATAAAGCTTAAAAATTTATTGCGTTCGATTTTATTATTAAATTGCTAAAATTAAAAAAATTAATAAGAAAAATATTGTATAATTTAATATTAATTATTATAAAAAAACTTATAAAATATAAATATTTTATATTATATGTAAAATTAAATATAGCAAAAAATTTAGCTTATATAATAACCCGATATATTTTTAATAAATATAAAATTTTAAAAAAAATAACTATAAATAAAAAAATAATTATAATTTTTAAGTTTTATTAATTATTAATAAAAATATTAAAAGTTAAACACTGTATATTTATAGCTTATTATTTATAAATAAATAAACAAATAAAACGATTAAATTAAACTTTAAAGCAATATTTTTGTTATTATTTTAATAAATAGCAAAATAACTAGGTTAAATTATTGCTAAAAGCAAAAGATATATATAATAATTTTAATAATAAATTAATAAAAATATTATTATTTAAAGCAAATTATAAATTTAACCCGAAAAAATTTAAAATAGCAATTTAAAAAATTTTTACACCTAATATAAAAATACAGGCAAAAAAAATTATTAGTTTATAATAAAAACTATAAAACAAGCTAATATTTTTATAAAACCGCATAAAAACGTATTATAATAAGCATAAATTGTGAAAACTAACTTTAAAATAAAATAAAATATATTTTTTAAAGCGCAATATTAAAATTAAGCGACCAAGTAATAAACTTAACTTTAAATAAATTAAATTTTTCAAAATAAAAAAAAATATTTTAAAAATAAATTATTAATTTAAATTGCTTAAAAAAGCTAAAATATAATTAATATTTTATATTTTTTTGTTAAAATTAATACTTAAAAACGTTAAACTTTAAACTAAATAAAAATATATACAATATTAAAAAAATTTATAAATATTTAGTTAAATAAAAAAAATATTTATATAAAAAAATTATATAAAAACTTAAAAAAACGCGATAAAAATAGTTAATTAGTTTTATTGTTAATATTTTAATTAATTTTTGCTAAAAAAGCAAAGTTAACTAAAAAAAAAAAGTTAAAAATACTTTAGTTAATATTAAAAAAATTAATAAAAGCAATTAATTAAGCTTGCTTTTTTTTTAACTAGCGCTGTTTTTTTTTAAACGCTTTTATATTTTTAACTTATTTATATTTTAAAAGTTACGCTAAGCTATTTTAACATTTTTTTTACAAAAAAATTTAATTTAACGGTTAAAACAAATAAAACAAGCTAAAAGCTTTTAAGCCTGGCGATTTATTTTTTAAAGCTTATCGAAAACTTTTCGTTTGCGCGTTTATAAACGCTGGTATTTAAAAATAATATTATACAATAAATTTATAAAAACATAGTTTTTATCGCATAAAAAAAAATGGCGTTATTACAATTTTTGCAACAATTAATATTATTTAATATTTTACAAAAAAAGCTTTTGTTAAAGCATTAAAAATAAAGCATAACTTTATAGCTAAAAATTTTAATTGCAAAAAAAATAGCCCAACAATATTTTATAAAAATAAAATAAACTAGTTTTAAAATTTAATTTGCTATATTAACAACAAATTATAAGCAAAAAAAAAACAAAATATTTATAAGTTTATTAAAAAGCACACCAATATTTATTGCAAACAATAAACTTAAAAAATAAAAAAATAATATTATAAATTAATAGCGAGTAGCCTGTTAAAAAAAACTCAAATAACTAAAAAAAACTTAATAAAAAGTATAAAGCCAACTAAAAAAAAAAGCTACGAATATAAATGTAATTATATAATGCGCGGCTTTATAAAAATTATAAAGCAAAGTGCTTTAAAAAATTTATAAAGTATATAAAACAAAGTGCTTTAAAAAAAATAAAAGTAAAATGTTTTTATTGCTTTATAAAACAAACAAAGCAACAAATATTTAAGTAAAAGAAAAACGGTTTATATAATAATAATAAATTTTTTTATATATTTAATTAGTTTTTATTTTATAATTTAATTTAAATATATAGCAATTTTTTAAAATAACTGTATAAAAATATTTTTAATAACTTTAGTGTAATTTTTACCTAACGTAACAATAATTTTTTTAATTATTACCTGGCACGATTTTTCACGGGAGCTTTAATTATACCACGCTTATATAAACTTAGGGTTTGTTATAATTATATAAAGCTTTATAATTGCCGTTATAAAATTTAACAAAATTTTTAAAAATTATTAAGCCGTTAAAAAAAAATGCTGCTTTTTTTTTTACGGTAAATAGCTTAAAATAAAAATTTATAACTTTTTTATTGTTATTAGCAATTAATTTAACTAAAAGCTTAATTTTATTTAAAACGTTTTTATAAATGCTATTTATCGTAAAGCTATATCGGCTGTTTTTATAGTTTTTGCTATTTAAAATTTTATATATTTGTTTGTAATATATTTTTAAAGCTTTTTTTAAAGCATTAATAAATTTATTGTTATTTTTATTATAACCAGTTATTTTAGTAACAGCTGGTTTGCAAATCGTAATAATTTTTAAAAAACGTTTTTATATATATATATCGGAAATTTTGTCGGGTTAAACATAAATATTTATTAAGTTTTTTACGTTAAAAATTATATGTTTTTAAGCTTAGCTGCTAAAACTAAAAAATTTATCGTTTAATTGCGCTATCGTTAAAAATAATAAATAATTCAAGCCGTTTTAGCGTCGATTTATAAAATCGGAAAAAAATAATAATTAGCACGCTTCCGATTAATGTTTAAAATAAAACTTAAAGTTTAAAAATGCAAAAATAGCTATATTAACCCGCGTTAATTATTTTAAATCGTTGGAAAAATATAAAACTTTTTAAGCTAAAAATAACTTTAATATTATTATAATTAAAATGCTTTTAAAAAGCAAAGCTTTAAATTAGCGTACTAAATATATATTAATACTAAAGTAAAAAAAAAAAAAACTATTTTGCGTATAATTTAAGTGCGTTTATATTTATAAATGCACGGCTAGGTAAGTTATATATATAAGTAGCATAAGCCACTGAAAGCGCTAGGCCGACTAGCGGGTTAAGCTACTTAGCCGTGACTAACAATTTATTTTTAATAAATTATAAGCTTGAAATATTTTTAAATTTAAAATTAAATATTATTATAAGTTTTACATTAAATTTTATTTTTTATTTTTAAATTAATTACACCAATTTATTATTATAAAACATTTTAACTTAAATATTATAAACTTAAATAATTTACTTTAAAATATATTTAATCTAGGTTTTTAAGCCGGTTTTAAATTTTTTTTAAAGCAGTTTATAATTAATTTAATACCGCTGCAGCAAACTTTAAAAAAAGCTGTTTATAGTTTTTAAAAATAAAATTAATAAATTATAGCAGCGCTTAAAGCACTATAAAAAACTTTTCCCGGAATTTTAACTATATTTAATAAAACTGCACAAAAAAAAGTTAAATAAAAATTTAACCCTAAATATTTATTTAGTTTTAGCTAATTTAGCCAAAAATTAAGCAAACAAATTATTATATTTAATAAGTTTTAAAAATTAAAAAACAATAGCAATTATAAAAAATAGCTGCAAACTTTAATTATTATGTTTTAAGCCGTTAAAATGCTATAATTTTTATAAAACCTTGTTTTAATTAATTATTTTTTAATGCTAAACAAATTACTGTGCTTTAAATAATTAAAAGCATTTTTACATATATTTTTTAAAAAAATATTGTTTAAATTAGCAATTTTGCAAAAATATTTTAAATAATTATTAATTTTTATAAGCTTAATAACAATCTAAAAAAAAATTACTTTTATAAAAAGTTTTATTTATTAAAATTATATAAAATATTTAAACTTTATTTTTTTAATGCTAAATATTTTTTTTTAGTTTTAAAATTACGAAAAAAAAAAGCAGTAATTATTTTTATAAATTAATATAACAATTATTTAAAAGCACTAGAAAAAATTTGCGTTAGCTAAATAAGCTAAACTAAGCAAACTATATATTTAATAAGCTATATTAACTTTGCAAACAATTTTACTATTAAATTTTTTATAGTAAATACTATTTAAAACTTTTGTTATTAATTTAAGCACTAAAACAAAATTTTTTAAAAGCTTAATTAATTTAACTGTAATTTTTAAGTTATAAAAAAAACAAACTTTATTAATGTTAAAAATAAAAATAAAAAGCTTTTTAATAAAAAAAAAACAAATAAAATAATTTTTATTAAATTTTTAACTAAGCAAAAAAACTTATTAATAATTACACTAGCTTTTAAGTTATACTAGCATTTAATAATTTTAAAAAATAAGCTGCTTATTTAATTTAATTTAAATAAAAAAATAAACTTAGCAATTGCTTTTAATTATATAATATAAAAAACACGGTTAATATTTTAAATAATAAAGCAAATTTTGCTACTTATAAAAAATTTAATAGCAAAGCATAGCAAATTTTTATAAAAAAAGCTATTTTAAAGCTTTAAAAAAAATCGATAATTTTTAAATTTTACTGCAGCAATAATACTTATAAAAAAATAATTTTTAATAACGTTTTATATATTTTTAAATTTAAATGCAATATAGTTTTAAAAACTTTTTATTTTAAATTAAAAAAATATATAAATAGCTTTACTTTTTATAATAGTAAACATTTTATTGTAGCATTATTAAAATTTAAACAACTAGTTTTTTATATTAACCTTTAAAAGTTAAACACTTTTTTAAAACTTAAAAAATATATATTAAAAGCAGTTAATATTATTTTTATAATGTTTAATTAAAAAAAACTTAACGGTAATAAATCTTTAGTGCTAAAATTTAAATTAAAAAAACTAAAAAAAAAACTTGCTGCTATTTATTGCAATTAATTTTTTAATTACGTTATTTTAACTGTTAAAGTTAGCATTATTTTAGCACCAAAAACTAAGGCATATTAAATTACCATTTTTTAAAAAAACCGCTAAAATAGCTTTAAGTTTGCTTAATTTTAACTTTATAAAAAAAATAAATTTTTTTTGCCGAAAATATATTTTAAATCAAACCGTTAAAAAATATATAGCTATTAAAATTAATTATTTTACAAAAATATTTACTATAATAGCAAATAATTTGTTTAGCTTAAAATTAATATTTAAAACAAACGATTTTATAAGTTTATAATAATTAAAAAAACTATTCGGTATTATTAAACTTGCTTTTTAAAAAATAAATATAAAATTTACTTAGCATATTTTTATTATAATAACAAATTTAAAGTTTATAACGCAGTAATATAAATTTAGCTAAACAAAAAAGGTATTATTTGCAATTATTTAAGTTTTAAAATTTTTAAATAAAATAGCTTAGCAAAACAGTTTATTAAAATAATTTTAAACTGTTTACGGGCAATTATGCAAAAAACCGAAAAAAACAAAATTTTTGGTGCTATATACTGCCGGCTATAATAAATTTTATTAACCGAATAATAGTTACTAATAAAAATATAATGCTTTATTAAGCTTTACGCGATATATTAAAGCTTAGCTTAGTTTTTTATCGTTTTTTATTTATTTATTATATAGTAATTAAAACTTTGTATATTATTTTTATACTTATGTAAAAAAAAGTTAAAAACTTTAAATTGGCAAAAAAAATAAAAAAAGGCTAAATATTAGCTATAATTAATAAAAAAACATACCTAGTATATATTAAAGCTAAACACACCGTAATATAATTAATTATTATTAAACTGCTAAATAAAGCGTTAGTTTTAGCAAATAATGCTAACTTAAAAAAATCATTTAAATTAAATAACTTTAAAAAAAAACTATAACTTTAGCTTAATAAAATTAATAAATTAATATTACCTAAGCTTAATTTTTTTTTAAAAAAAAACTATTTTTAAAAAATTTAATGCAAAAAAAATAAACACGCAAAAATTGCCGATTATACCAAATATTTTAGTTAAACTTTTAATTTTATTTTAAAAATATAAAAAACAATTTTTAAAAATAAAAAATAAAAATATATTTTTAAACAACTAATAAAAGATATTTAATATTAATAAATAATTAAATAATTTTATAAAAATAAATATTTTTATAAACAATTAAATAATAGCAATTAATAATTTTATTTAAAATATTGTGCTAATTATTTATTACGAATATGTGTTAGTACAAAGGTAAACTAGGTGGCGGCTTAATATTTTTTTTTTTTCCTGCATTTGTTTTTTTTTTTGCGCTCGTGCTTTTTTTTTATCACGTGACTATTTACCTAGCTTACTAGATTTACAGTAATTTATAGTTTACCAGGCTTACAGTGATTTATAGCTTACTAAATTTACAATAATTTATAGCTTACCAAGTTTGCGGTAATTTAAGCAATTACTATATTTTTTATGTTTATATAGTTATGTATTTTTTTATATTTAGTTATTTGTTTGCTGTTATTTTTTAGCTATTAATTTAAAATCGCTAAGCATTAATATATTTATTATTTCGATATATCGTAATATTTTTTGTTGCATAATAATAAAAATATAATAAATTTTTTTAACGAACACCTGCTAATTTTTATACTATTATCTACAAATTAAAAACCTTTGACGAGTTTATTATACTATAATATAATAAGTTTGTTATATTTTAATAGTTTTTTAATTAATAAAAACTAGCATTAAAACCGAAAAAAGCATTAAAAAAAATATATATATTACTAATATATAAAAGCAAATAAAAATAAGCTAAAAATTTTAAACTTTTTTAAAAAATAGAAATAAATTAATTAATTAAATTATAAACTTAAAAAAACGAAATTAAGCTTAAAAAAACAATTAAAAATATAATTATAATAAAAGCTAAAAATAGCAATAAAACAAACTTAAGCAGTAAAAACAAAATTTAAAAAACTTTAAATAATTTTATAAAAAAAAAAAAAATAGCAATATTTAAATTATTTATACTAGCACCGTTAGCTTTAAAATTTATTATACCTGTTTTTTTTTTTTTTTAGCATTTAAAGTTATTACATTTGTTTTGCCGCTATATTTTTTACAAGTAATTTTAAAAATATTAATTATATTGTTAGCAAGTCAAAGTATAATTTCGCTAGTAATACAAAAAACTTTAATAATATTTTAAGCTAGCTAAATTATATAAAAGCTAGTTATTTAAACTATAGTAATTACGCTATCAATTTTAAAACTAGTGGTTTAACAACTAATATTTTAAATATTTAAACTAATTATAATAAACACGTTAATATTAAAAAAAGCTATATAAATGGCTTAAAAAAACAATAGTCTACCACTTTTATTATTTTTATTATTAAAATTAATAACAATATTAAAACTATTAAATATAAAAAAATTTAAGCTTACGGCTTTTAAACTATATAATAAATTTATTAATATAAATGCGTTTTTAATTTATATGCGACTTTATTTAAAATAGTATTTATTTTTAATTATAAAAAATAACTAAAAAATAATAGCTATATTATAATTTTTAGCAAAAAAAATATTTAAATAGTTTAAGCTAATTTTTAAAATTTTTTTAAAAACTAACAATAAAAAAAATTTCAAAAAAAAAAACAAAAAGTTTTTTCGCAAATTATAACAAATTTAAAAAACATATAAAAATATTATTTAAAAATATTAAAAAAACAACACATATTAAAAAATAGCTATATTAACTTAAGCAAAAAATATAAACATTAAAATATATTATAAAATTTAAACGATTAGCAGCAATTTTAAAACTATTAAAGTTAGCTTTATTTTATCCGTTTTATAAAAAACTTAAAACATAAATATAAAACAAATTATTTAAAATAAATAAACTAAATAAACTTAAAAAATATATCGATATAACAATTATAATTAATAAAAAAAATTTTAATTAATACTTTAAAAAAAAAATTAAAAAAAATTAAAAATTTTTAAAATAATAAAAAGCAAAAAATAAAAAAAAAAGCATAATTTAACGGCGATTTTTTAAAAATATATTACAAATTAAATATTTTAATTGTAGCAAAAAAAACACTTTAAAAAAAATTGCCGGTTTAATAAAAAATCAAACAATTAAAGAAAATAAAAAAAAAAAACTTTTTAGCCTAAAAAAAAAGCAAAAGTTATAGCGGTTTAAAGCAATAATAAATAATTAAAAAGCAAAAAAAAAAAAAAAAAACTTTTTTAAAAGCTAAGTATAACGTTGCAGTTATTTATTAAAATAATAATTTTATACCAAAACAAAATAAATGTTTTATTTACAACGGTTTAAAAAATAAAGCATGTAAATTTTATTTAAAAATATATTAATTATTAAAATAAATTAAGTAAAAATAAATTTATTACAAAAACAAAAATTGCAAATTATACTTAAAAAAAGCTATTTTTATATTGCGCTAAAATAAAGCTATTTACAAATTTTTATATTAATTATTTTATAAAAAATATAATTATTTATAATATTAACAAATTAAAAATAACACTAAATTTAACCTAACAAACAATTTAAACAAAAATACAGAAAAAAAAAAGCTTATATTATTATAACAAAAAACTTTTTTATAAAATATTACCGAAAATATATCTAGTGTATATAAATATTAACTAAAACAAAAAAGCTATAACGTTAAAATATATATATTATATAGCGGTTATTTATAAACTATATAAATAAACGTTTATATTTTTACTCAAATATAAACAAAAAATTGGTAAATATAAGCTATATTATTATATTTATAATGTTTTAAAAAATTTAAAAAATAATTAATAAATATGCAAAAAATATTTTTACACTTAAATTAGTTAAAAAGTAACCATTTGTAAATATTTATATTATATAAAAACTTATTGTAAAATTTACAAAAAAAATTATAAAACTACAAAAAATATTATTTATAAAAAATTTAAAAAGCAAAAATAAAATAAAAAATTATTTATAAACGATTTAAAACCGTTAAAGCAAAAATTTTAAAATATATTATATTTAATCAAAAAAAATAATAATATTAATATATAAATAATTACTGCAAAAAAAATATAGTTAAAAAAGCAAAAGCTTTAAAATTTGCTAAATTTAAAAAATAAAAATTAAAAAACAAATTAAATTTTTGTTAAAAAAGCAACAAATAATTATAAAAATTAAAACTTTATAAAAAATTTAATATAAAAAAAAACCATTTAAAAATTCCGATTAAAATTAATAAAAAATAATATAATATATTAAATAATTTTAAAGCACAAATTAACGTTATATTTTTTAAAATTGCAAAACAAATTTAAATTTTTTAAAAATATAAAACAAAATTTTATAAAATTATTACGTTTAATAAAAGCAATTTTAATTATAACAACCGTTAAATATTTTAAAAAATTTATTTTTTTTATTATATTTATATAAAAACACAAAAAATAAATTATATTAAATATTGCTAATATTTTTAATTACAATATTATTTTAAAAATATTATAATTAAAGTTTAACGATTTAATTATTTAATAAAAATTTAAAAAAATTATATAAAAAAAAATAAAACAAGCAAAAATAATAAAAAAAACAATAAAATATATTATAAATAAAATTTTGAAAAAATATGCAAAATTTAAAAATTTAATTTAAAAAAAAAACACTATTAAAATATAGTTTTTAAAACTATAAAATATTTATTAAAAAAAAATAAAAACTTATTTTTTATAAAATTTATTATATAAATTTATAAAAAACTATAGCATTATAAAAATATTTTAATAAAAATTTAGTAAAAAAGTTTATTTAAAAATTAATATTACTAGCTAAATACCTAGTAATAATAGTACTAAAAATTAAAAATAATAAATTTTAATTAAATAAAAACAAAAACTTTAAGTTTTAAATAATAGCAAATTATTAATTATTAAAAAACGCTATTATATTAAATAAACATTTTTTTATATTAATATTAACAATAAAAAAGAATTTTAGCAAAACAAAATAATATATTACAATAAATATGCTAAATAAATATTATATAATTTATATAGCAAAAAAAAAAAATAAAAAACAGCAATACAAATAATTTATAAATTTTATAAATATTTTATTATGCTAAAAAAATTATAAAACGCACCGGCTAATTTTTAACAAATAATAATAATAATATTTAAAAAATTTATTAATAAATTTATATTTATATATTTAAACAATATTTTAATTTATTTTAACATTTTAAAAAAATATAAAAAAACATATAACATTAATATTTAAAGCATTTTAAAACGCAAAATTACAATTAAATATTAAAAAATATAAATAATATATATAAAAAATTAATTTTTTAAAGTATATAATTACTTTAAAATAAATTTAAATATAGTAATTTAAAATTAAAATAATACGCAATTAAAAAGTTTTTAACTTAATTATAGTTATAAATATATAATAAGCATTAAAATTTTTAAATTATATTTAATTATTAATTAAAAACTTTAATAAATTAGCTTAAAAATTTACTAAATATATAACAGAAAAATATAAAAAAAAACGTTTTTTATATTAAAAAAAGCTAAAAAAAATATTTAAGCAGTTAAAATTGTAAATAATATTTAATTTAATAATTAAATTGCTTAATTTATTTAAAAAAAAAAACTAAAAATAAATATATTAAATAAAATAATTGCTAAAATATTTAAACAATTAAAAAAAAAACAAAAAATAGCATTTAATAGCTTATTATTTAAAAATATTAAAAAATGCAGCATTATAATATTTAATTTATAATAAAAAACTTTTAGTAATTATTATAGCACTTAAAAAATTAATAAATAATATAAAAATTAAATAATTTTTTTATTTTAATTTAATTTTAAAATATGTTATATTAAAAAAAAATATTTAAATAAATATTTTTAGCAAACGTAAAATAAAAAAATTTAAAATATTTAAACAAAATATTTAAATATTATATTTACAAAAAAATAAAAGTTTAAAACTTAATATAATTTTTAAAAACTTATTAGCAAAATAATTTAAATAAATTTAATAATAATATAATTAGCAAAAATAAGCTAAAATATAAAATTTAAAAAAATATAATTATAATAATTTAATTTATTATAAAAAAACTTATTTATTAGTAAAATTATACGGCAATTTTATTAAAAAATTTTATAAATATTTTTTGCATAAATACTAAAAAATAGCTAAAATAATATATAAGCTACAAAAAATATATAATTTTTCAAAGCCAAAAAAAACTGTTAAAAATATTATTAAAAAATATAATATTTATATTAAAGCTAAATTTGCACAATATAAACAATATAAACTATTTTAATTAATATAAATATTTAATTAAATATAATATATTATTGCTTAAAATTTTATTATCAAATTATTTTTATTAACAAATTTAATATCAAAAATGCAATATAATGCAATATAAATTATTATAAACTAATTTATAAAATATGCGTATTTTTACTTTTTAAAACAAATGTAACAGCAAAATAACTTGCGTATACTTTTGTTTAATAATATTTTAATAAATATAAAATACCAATAAAATTATTTTTAACCAAAATAAATTATTTATATTAACATTTAAAAATAATTTTTTTAAATAAATAAAAATAAAATTTAAACTTTTAACTATATATTATTTTTAAACAAATAAATAAACGAAAAAACTAAATAAAATATTTAAATAATATTTTTAAAGCTATATTAATTATTAGCAAAACAATTAAATAAAACTTTTGCTTACAATATAAATTATATATAATATATTTGTTAATAAAAAAATAAATATATTTTTGCATAAAATAGTATATAGTAAACAAATAAAAATTAAAAAATTAAAAAAATTATTTATAAAAATATTCATTATTTTAGCTATAACTTTTAAAATTAAAACAGTTGCAACTAAAATTAAAACAATTTAAACTAAATTGTAAGTTTAATTTTAATTTTTGCAAAAATAAATAGCAAAATATTATAACAAAAAAAAACTAAAAAATTAATTTTAGCAAAAAAAAAATAAAATTTATTTATTATAACAAAAACAAAATGTTATATTAAAAAGATTACAAATTAAAATAAAGTAATTAAACGATAAATTAAATTTTAAAAAATTTAGCTTTTTTAACATTAAAAAAATTATTTTATTAATTAATTATTAACTATTATTACCAAAAATAATGCAAATTTATATAGTTCCTTATATTTTTTTATTTAAATTAGCGCTAAATAGTATACTTTTTAAAACATAAATTAAAGTTAAAACAAATTAAAATATTTATAAAATCGAAAAAATATTAAATTTTTATTAAAATAGCAAAAAAAATAAATATTTAATAAAATAAAAAAAATATTTATATGCAAATAATATATAAAAATTTACGAAATATTTAAAAAATGCTACAATAATTATAAATTAATTTTATTAACAATATTATTATCGATTAAAGCTTAAAAAAAAAGTCGATTTTAAAAAAAATATTTAAAAAATTTTAATTAAAATTTCCTAAAGCAGCTTGCGCTATTTATGCTTTTTTTTTTTTTTTTACTTAAAAATTTTTGTTTTTTTTTAATACGCTTTAATTTATTTAGCTTATTTAAAAACTAAAGTTTTCGCTAAACTATTTATATATTTTTTATTTTTAATAATTGTTTTTGCGTTTATAAACGCGCTAATTTATTTAATATAAACTAAAAACTATTTTATATACGTTTTAATTTATTTTGCACAAAAAAAAGTTATTATTTTGCTTATTTTTTTTTATTTTTAAGTTAACAATATTTAAATATTATATTATTTATAGTATTTATTAAAATTTTTAAATTGTTATAAAAATAACTAGTATAAACGCATTTTATATAATAAAAAACATTTTTTAATTTTTTGCATATTAATAATTAATTAAAGCAATAAAAATAAAGCATAGTTTTATAACTAAATTAATTAATAAAAAAAACAAAAACAAATTTTTGCTTAATTTTAATTAAACAGTTAGCTTTTTTAATATAACTAAACATTTTAAAAAAAAAAATAATAATAAAAATTACTTACGGAAAAAAATTATTAAAACAACAATTTTTTAAAAAAGAATATTGTTATAAATATATATTAATACAAAAGTAAATTAAATAGCAGCTTAATATTTTTTTTATTTTTTTGCATTTGTTTTTTTTTTTGCGCTTGTGCTTTTTCTTTATTACGTAACTATTTATTTAGCTTACCAAGCTTACAATAATTTATAGCTTACCAAACTTATAATAATTTATAACTTATTAAGTTTACAGTAATTTATAATTTACTAAGTTTGCGGTAATTTAAATAATTACTATATTTTTTATATTTATATAATTATGTATTTTTTTATATTTAATTATTTATTTGCTTTTGTTTTTTAGCTATTAACTTAAAATCGCTAAGCATTAATATATTTATTACTTTAACCTATAGTAATATTTTTTGTTGCACAGTAATAAAAGTACAATAAATTTTTTTAACGAACACCCGTTAATTTCCATACTGTTACTTGCAAATTAAAAACCCCCGATAAATTTATTATACTGTGGTATAATAAGTCCGTAACATTATTATAGCTGCTTTAAAAATTACAAACGCAAAAAAGCATTTAAAAGCCGCTAAATTAAAGTTTAAACAATTTTTCCTATTAAACGCTTTAAAATTTATAGCTAAAAATAAAGCTTAGTAACAAATTATTAGCAACCGCTAAATATTAAAAAAAAAGCTTAATAAACTAAAAAAAATTATTAAGTTTAAAGCTAAACTAATAATTAAAAGCTTTAAATAAATATTTAGTTTTAATTATAATAAAACGTTTGTTTTTATTGCTATATTTTTTATATAAAAAGTTTTTTTAATATTAGCAGCTATTTTTAACTAAAAAATTAAGCAAATTAATTTTATTAAAGCTTTTTTTAACGGCGACTTTTTAAAACTTATTTGTATATATTTGCTAAAATGTTTAAAAATTTTATTAAAAAATTTTAAGCTATTTAATATAGCTTTAGCGGCCGGATATAATTTTATTTTAAAACAAGTTATATAAATTTTTTTGCTTTTTATACGGATTTAAATAAGCACTAAAATAATAGCAAGTTAAATTGTTTAAATTGTTAAAATTATTAAAATTTATTTTATTAATAATCGATTTATTAGTTTGCTATAATTTAAAATTAAACATTTTTATTATAATTTATATTAATGATTATTTTTTAATTAAACTAAATAAAGCATTAATTAAAAACCTTAAAAAAAATTTATTAAACTTTTAATATTAAAAACAAAAAACCTGTTGTTTAGTTTTTAGGGGTAAAAATTAAGCAAAATAAACCTAATTAAACGCTATATTTTTAATAGTTTTAATATATTAAAAAAGCTTTAAAAAAACTAGATTTAAAAAATATTAAGCTTACTAAAGTTTTTTTATAATTTTTTATACCAAAAATAAAAAAATTTAGCTTTTTGCTAACTAAAAATTAATATTATTATTATTAAAAAGTAATAAATATTATTAATTATTTTAATTTTATAATTTAATTAAATATAGCTTTTATTTGCTGCTATTAATTTATTTAAATATTTGCTAAATTTAATAAATCACAAAATAAATATTAAGCTAATAATATTAATTATAACTAATTATATTTTTATAGTCGCAAATAATAGCAATTATATAAAATGTTTTATTATTGCTAAATTAACGTGGGTATATGCTATTATTATTGCTGGTGCTACGGTTAGCTAAAAATTTAAACAAGCTAGTATTATTGCTTTATTTATTTTTAAAGCTAAATATATTGCTTTTATTAAAGCAGTTAAAAAAGCTTAATAGCTTAAAAAACTATTTAAAAAAATTAAACTGCTTGTTAAAAAATTTATTATTATTTTTAAAAATAATATAAAAATTATTGCTATTTTTAAAAATTTAAAACATTATTAATATATTAAGTATACCATAGTAAAGTTTTAGTTTATTCGAAATATATAAAAAGCTGGCTTAATAAATATAAAATATATTTTTACCGAAAAAATGCCTGCAAATAGCTTAATTAAAGCTTTTATTTTTATAAAACAAGCTAAATTTTAATAAATGCTTAAATTTACAGCGGTGCTTTAAAAGCTAGCTAAATTTTTAGTTTTTTCGGCTAAAAATTTAAAGCTATTTTTAGCTTTTTTTATTAACTAAAAAATCGGCATAACTAATGCTAACTAAAAAATATATAGCAATTTTTTTTCAAGAAAAAAATAAACTTTTTATTATTAAAATTTATTATTGCTATTTTAATTTTTGTTAAAAAAATATTATATTATTAATTATAACCTTTTATTTTTTTTATATTGTATATTTATTATTTTTATTATTTAAAATTATATATTATTAATATATTTAGCACCAAGCTTTATTAAAAATAACAAGCTAAATAATAAAATTTAAATAATATAATTTAAATTATTTATATTAGCTATATTAATATTATAAATTATAATTTTTAAAACGCGAAAAGTTAATAAATACTTTGCTAAGTGCTAAACGCCGACTTTTTTTTTATAAATTTTAGCTGCGGCATAACAAAGCAATAAATATTTTGTTGTACAATTAACGCAAATGTTTTTTACAATACGTTTATTAGCTTTATAAAAAATCCTTTAATAATATTTATTGGCTATAGTTTTTAAAAACACAAAATTTTTTAACTTTTGTTTTTTAATAAATACTAGTTAACTAATAAATAAAAAATTATTTATTATTGCTGGCTATATATTAAAATTATAAAAAAAATTGTTATTAATAATACGAAAAAAGCTTATTTATTAAGCAGCAAAATTTTTATTAACTATATTTGCCGATTAACTCGCGCTAAACATTTTTTATTATTAAAAAAAAATTTTTTTTGAAAAAATAATTTTTTAAAATTATACTAGCTATAGTTATACCTATATAAAATAAACTAATAGTTTACACTTAAATAACGCTTTTTTTTTAATAGCAAAATTAAAACGGCTTTTAAAAGTGTTAATAAATTAATATAAAAAGCTTTTTTAAATTATTTATTTATTTAAAGTTTTTTTGCTAAGCTGCTAAACTTTAAAAAAAATAATTTATATAAGCTAAAATAACAATAAATAATATTTTTAAAAAATAAATTAACTTTTTAAAATTATATTTATATAAAATAACAAAGCTTAAAACTATTATACCGGCATTTTGTTTAGTTTTTAAATTTTATTAAGCTAATTTTTATAGTTTAAATTATTATTACTGTTTAAAAATATTAAAGTTTTGCTAATAATTTATTTTTTATTAAGCTTTTGCTATTGCTTTAATAATTAATTGATTTATTTTTATTATTAACGCATTAATTCGGAAAATTTATTAAAAAATTATAATTAAAGTTATTTTTTAACTGTTAAGCAAAAATTTTACTGCCACATATTTATACAAATTTTTTTTAAAATAACTATAACAAAATATTTGTTTTAACGTTAAAAAACTTAAAGCAATTATTAATCCGGTATTTAATTAAGCTTATAATAATTATAATTACAAAATTATTTATTATAACTGTTTAATTTTATATATTTATAAAAAACTTGAGCTAATTTATTTAATGCTTTTTTTAGCTAAAAAAACATTTATATTTTTTAATAGTTTTATTATATAAAGCTTTGTTAATAATATATTATAAGCTGCTTAAAACTTTTTTGCTAGTATTAAAGTTTATTTATGTTATAGCAACTTTAGTAACAAAATTTTTTTTTGCTATACTTAAAAATTAAAAGTTTTTAATAAATATTATTTATTAATAAAAAATAATTTAGCATTTTTTATTTGTTTATAAAAACTTAAGCTATTTATATTATAGCAATTTTAATAATATAGCATTTTTTGCTATACTTAAAAATTAATAATATTTAATAAAAATTATTTATTAAAAATGTTAAAGTTTAATAACATTTAATAAATATTATTTACTAAAAACGTTAAAAATTTATAATATTTAATAAATATTATTTATTAAAAGCATTAAAAACTAATAATATTTAGTAAATATTATTTATTAAATTTTTAATTTTATAGTAAAAATAAATATTATAATTTATTAAATATTTGGTTTATTAATTGCGATTTAACCCGTTGGTCGGTTTTTTTTATATATTTATTAATTTTACTTGGGTTAAAATTACGGCTTAGAAAATTTTTATATAGGTAAGCTAATTTTAAAAAAAAAATTTATATAAAAAATTTGTTATAATAATTTATAAAATGTAATTTTAAACAAATTAAAAAAAAATTAAGGTATATAAACATTTTTTGCTTATATATTTTAATTAAAAAAATATATTAAATTTTTTTAATTAATTATTAATGCGAAAAAATATTATAAAGCTAATATTAACAAAATTAACAAAATTTTAATAAATAAATTTAATGTTTGGTTTACTTTATTTTACGCTAATGTTTATATAAAACTAGCGCTTTAAAAAATTTATTTTGCAAAAATGTTATTTTAGCAGCTTTGTTTTGCAAAATCTTACTTTGCGCATACTTAACTAAAATACGCGTAAAATAAGCTTTTAATAAAAACTAGTATAAATAGTAAAGTAAAATAATTAATAATTTAAAAAAAAAGTTTTTAATTAAATTTTTGCTAAAAATAAAAACTTTTATATAAATTTTTTTATATTAAATTAATAGGCTAGTGAACTTTAGTTAGCAAAATAGGTGGCTTATATTAAACTTATTTTTTTAGGTAATTATATTAAATACCAAGGCACAAAAAAAACTTATTGTTTTTAATATATTAATTAACTATTTAAGTAGTATATATATAAATTAATTAATTTTTTTTAACTTTTTTGCGAAGTTTACCCCGTTTTTTTTATAAAAACATTAGTTATTTTTAAAACAATAATGTTTTTAAACAAAGCATTATTTTTAGCTTTAATAGCTAGTTTATTTTTTTAACATTGCTAATATTTTTTTATTAATTTTATAAAGTTTTGCATTTGCTATTTTAAATTTTACTAGTTATTTTTATGTTTATAACCTTTTTATTTAACTAAGTATTAAAATTTTGTTTTAGTACGGTTTAACTGGTGTTTAAAAATAATTTTAATTTTAAAAAATCTTTTTTTTTTTAAAAGATTTGGTTAATTATTAAAAATAAAACCAAAAAATAATGTAAAGCGGTAAAAAAAAATTTTATTTTATTTACTAAAAAATAAATAAGCAATAAAAATAACGGAATAAATATTAAATATTTTAAATAAATTAAGTTTATAAGCTTATTAGCCGATTTATTTTTTAATTTTTTAAGGTTTAACATATTGTTGCAAAAACTTTTTAAAAAGTTATTTAAACAAATAATATTTTTTATGTAATTTTAAATATATTTTGTTATTTATATTAAATTTTATTAAAATATATTTTTGATCGTAATATTATTTAATGCAAGTTATAGCAAAACTTATAGCTAATTTAGCGTTTTTGCGTAAATGTTTTTTAAAAAATCGGAGGTTTTTATATTTAATAGTATTAATTTTTGTTAAAATATTATTAAAACCGGGTAAGCAAAAACTAAAAAATTGTTTATATGCCGATAATTTAATTAAGTTTAAATATACGCTGTTTAAGTTTTATTGCAATAAAAGCAATATGTTTATTTAGTTTAATTTAAAATATTTAAAGGTGTAATAGCATAAAGCGATTTTAACGGTTTAATTTTTACGTTTAAATAAACTGTTTTTTTATAAATAATAAACAGTTATTATAAATAGCTTTGCGCTAAAAGTTTTTTATAGTTTTTTTAAAAAATTAAATGTAAATTTACAATTTTAATTTAAAATAATATTTGTTAAAATTTTTTAATTAAAAAATAATAGCTGCTTAATTAAAACAGTAGTTTAATTTTCCGCAATATATTTTATATTATTTAAAATTAGCAATAATTATTTAAAAGTTGCGCAAATAACTATAATAAATACGTTATAATAGTTATATTTTTTTAATTGCTATAAAGTATTAGCTAAAAAAACTTGAAATAAATTAAAAATAAAGTTTAAAGCAATAATTTTTATTAGTTTTATGTTTTATAGTCGAATAAATTAATAATTACCATAAGGTTTTTTATAGCTTATGGTGCACGTTTTACAATTGTTGTAATATTTAAAATAAATAATAACTTTACGTGTTTTTAAATAAATAAAATAAAGTTTTTATGTTTTTTACCAAAATAATGCTTATTATTATATATTATAGCAAAAAACTTATTAATTTATATATTTAGTATATATAATTTATATTTGCTTAAATAATTAACGTGATAAATAAAGCTTTTTATAATTGCGAAAAAATAACCGGGCCGAAAAAAATTATTAACATTTTTATTGTTATTATAAAATGTTTGCAATATTTTGTTATATTTGGGATTTTTATTATAGTTAGCCATAAATTTAATTTAAACGGCTTTGTTTATTATTACTTTAGTTATTATTGCGTATACCAGTAAAACCTTTTGTGTTAACTAAATATTATTAAAAACTAGGATTTTATTAAATCGTTCAATTTATTTATTTTCGTTTTTTTTATTTTTAATGTTTTTAAAGCGATTAAATATATTTAATACAAAATTAAAGTGTTTTAAAAAATAATATATTTATAGTTTGTATTATAACAAATAAATAAAAACGTTAATAAAACGTTTATTAGCTTTATTTGTAAATTTTATATTTAAATTTATTTAATTTAAAATATTTTTAATAGCTAAAAAATTAGTAAGCATAATTACTAAATTATATAATATTTTTATTGTGGTTTAAAGCTTTTTGTAAACTTAAATAATATAAGCAACTTTTATTTTTAAAAAGTCGTAACGCATTTTTGCTTAAAAAAACAGCAATTAAAAAATATAACAAAATATATTTTTATACTAAATATATATAACAAACCTTAAGTTTTTATAAGCGTGGTATAATTAAAGCTCCCGTAAAAAATTGTGCTAAATAATAACTAAAAAAAATATTATAACGTTAAATAAAAATTACACTAAAGTTATTAAAAATATTTTTATATAATTATTTTAAAAAATCGCTATATATTTAAATTAAATTGTAAAATAAAAA
>MU389565.1:0-21480 GCA_022578775.1 Xylaria venustula | reverse complement strand
ATTAAAAACATTTTATTTTTATTTTTAATTTAATAAATTTATTTATTTTATAAATAAATATTTTGCTTATTATAATAGCAAGCTTTTAATTTTTAGCTATTTTTTTTTATATTTTAAATTTGTTTATTTTTTAATTATAATTTTTTTAGCTTTTTATATTATATAGTTTTATTATAATAATATATTTTAGCAATTAATTATATTATTTTGCTAAAATTTTTACTAATATTTATTCCAGCTTTTATAATAAAAATATTATTATATATTTATATATTTTTTAAAAATGTTTATATTTATATTTTTTATTTTTTATATTTAACGTTTGCGTTTTATTAAATTTTTATGTTAAATATATTTTTGCTATATAAATTTTGCTATAACATTTTTTATTTATTTTTATTTAGTTTAATAGTTATATTATTAATATATATAGTTTTATTTTTTTAAGCATATATTATTTTTAAATTAATTTATTTTTTTAACTAGTTTTTTGTTTCGCAAAATTATAAATGCTTTATTTATTTTTATAATGCTTTTAATTAATTTTAATTTTTTATAATTATTATTATTTTTTATATTGATTTATTTTATATAGCTATTATATTTATTACAATTAATTATATTGCAAATATACCTGTTTTATTTTATTTGTTTTAATTATTTTATTATTAAATATGCTAAATATATTTATTTATTTATTTTGCATATATTATAGCTAAATATATTTTTAATATATCGTTATTAATTTAAGCTTTATTAATTGTTAATTTATAATATCGCAATTATTATTGCAAAAATTTGTTTAAATTTTTTAAATTTTTATTATTTTTTAAATTTTTTGCAATTTTTAGCATAATATTTTTTTTAATTGCAATTATAACATTTAATTTTGCTTAAGTTTTATTTTTTAATAATTATATTAAATTTTATAAATTTTAAGTAAATTTTAGTTGCTGTTAATTTTTAAATTTTTTTTTTTTACATTTAATATTTAATTATTTTTGTTTTGTTAAAATTTTTAAAATTATTGCTTGTATAAATAATTATTAATTTTAATTATTTTTGCAATAAATTTTTTTAAATCGTTTTTTTTTATTTTAATATAATTTATTTTAAATTTTAGTTTTAAATTTGTTAAAAAAAATCGTTATTATTGCATTATTGTTAGCTTATTTAATTTTTATATATTATTTGCAAAATTTTATTATATATTTATATATTATTTTAGTTTAAGTTAAAATTATTAGTTTTTGTTTAGCTTGTTTAATTTTTTTTAAATTTTTATATATATTAGTTATAACTTTTTTAAATTTTTTATATTTATCGAAAATATTATTAATTTTAGTTTAACAATTATTTTTATTAATATTTTTTAAATAATTATTTATAATAAATTAAAACTATTTTAATATATTATTTATAAAATATTTTATAATTATTATTATTTTTTTTGCGTTTATAATAAAATTTAATTTATAATGTTGCAAATATATTTTAACCTAAGTTAAAAATTTTTTTTAATTAATTTTATAAATTATTAAACTTTTTTAGCTTAATTAACTTAAAAAACTTAAGTTTAAAAATATTAATTAATTAATTTTTAAGCTATTTATTTTAATATTTTAATTATTAAATTTTTTTTTTGCAATTAATTAAATAAATATTGCATTATTGCAAATATTAAATTTAATTATTTTATTAAAGCTATAATAATTTTTTTAGTCGTTTTAAATATTAATTAAATAATAATTTAAAATATAACAAACTTTAAGTTTATATAAATATAATATAATTAAAGCTTTCCGTAAAAAATTATACTAAATAATAACTGAAAAAATTATTATAACGTTAATAAAAATTATATTAAAATTGTTAAAAATATTTTTATATAATTATTTTAAAAAGTTATTATATATTTAAATTAAATTATAAAATAAAAACTAATTAATTATATAAAAAATGTTTATTATTATATAAATTATTTTTTTTTATTTTTGTTTATTATTTTATATATTTTTATAAAGCAATTAAAGCACTTCGTTTTATATGTTTTTACAAAGCTATATATTATATAACCACGTTTATATTTGTAGCTTTTTTTTTAAGTTAGCTTTGCGCTTTTTATTAAGCTTTTTTTAATTATTTTTAATTTTTTAATAAGCTGCCCGCTATTAATTTATAACAAATTTAAATTAATTTTTATTTTAATTTATTTTAATTTTTTAAATTTTTTATTTATAGCTTTTTTAGTTTAGTTTTTTAAAGCAATTAAAATTTATATGCTTTTTTTGTTTGCAATAAAAATAAAAAACATTTTAATTAATATTGCTTTGCGGTTAAAAATTATTATTGTTTTAAAATTAATTCGTAAAAAAATTTAATTAATTTTTTTAATTTAAATTTTAAAGTTAATTTAAAAATTAACAGTTGTTTTTTTTACTTTTAAAGTTTTATTTTTTAAAAAAAAAAAACGTTAATTATTGCTTTAATAATTGCTATAATTATTAAAATTACTTTAGTTATTATTATTTTAATTTTAATTTTAATTTAAAAAATTATTATTATTATTTTATAGTTAATTTAATTAAAAATTATTTTGTTAATTTTTAAAATTTAAATAATTTATTAATTTTTAACGCCGTTAAGCAGCGTTTATTATATCGGCTTTAATTTTCGGTAAAAAATTATAAAAAATTATAATTGTTTTTTAAAAAGCTTTATTTAATTTAACGTAAAAAAATATAGCTTTTTTGCAAATAAATTATAAATGTTTTTAATTTTTTACTGTAGCTAAATATTAGTTAAACATTTATAAAAATTGTTTTTATTATTATTAAGTATTTTTTAATTAGCTGCTTATATTAATATTTAAAAAAAAAAACTAATATTGTTAAATAAGCTTGGTATAATCGTACGTATAAAGTGAAATAAGGTGAACTTATTTTATATTTATTTGTATTTATTTATTTTAAAAATAAAAAAAGCTTTATGCGCAGCAAAGTTTTTACCTAGGTAAAAACTCTGGCTAGCGTATAACGCTTCCTCAAAAAAAATAATAAATTTTTTTTAATGTTATGTGCCACCTATAGCACGTGCGATACACATAAAAAATGTAGCCAACACTAGTTAATTTAACACTAGCTTTTTTTTTTTTAGTTGCAGCTTATCCGTGCAAAAAAAATAAATTAAAAAATAAAAAAACGTACAAATTATACTGTTTTTTTGTAGTGTGCTATTTTAAGTATATATATAAAATAAGGGAAAAAAAAAAAAGGAAATAATTGCCTGTGCTATCGTAACTGCTTTTTTTTTCGTTTTTGTTTGCTATCGTGCGTAAGTAAGCAGGTGCATTTGCGCGCGCGCGCAATTAATTGCGCTTTTTGTTAAAAAAATATATTGCCGTTTGCGTAATTCCTATTTTTTATATATATTTTTCCCGCCTCAAGCTTTTTCCCTTTTTTTTTTTCTTTTTTTTTTTTAGCGCACATACACACACACACACATATATACACACACACATACACACATACACTTTTGTGCGTATGCTTAGTCGTTTTTTATGCGATATATACTAATTAATTTTAGCTATCGTGTTGTTGTTGTCGCCGCTACCACTACCGTTGCAGCTGCAGCAGCAACAATAACAGCAACAACAATAATAATATTAGCAGCAGCAGCAGTAGCAGCAATAATATTACTATTATGTATAAATTATTTATCGATTTGTATAAATTTATTTGCTAACATTTTGTAGCATAGCCGCTTTTGTTGTTTTTGCCGGCTTTGCCAGTTATGTTATTTATGCTGCCGGACCGGGTTATTTATAATTAACTTTGCTAACAGGTTAGCTTAATAATTATCGGTTAATATAATTATTTTGCATTAATATATGTTCTCACGTTTTTTAAGGTTATTTATATATATGCTAACTATTATTTTTAGCGTAAAAAAATAAATGCAGCCGCGCTACCAAGCGTAAATATTAATAGTTGCATTTGTATAAATAATAATGTTCGCAAAGTAATTGCGCAAATTATCCGGCGTAAAAGTTATTTTCGCGCTATTTTTGTTTAAAGCCGCGGCTAAAATTGCTTATTTTGCGCTAACAAGTGCGGCTTTAAGCATAAAAATAGCGCGTTGTTTTGGCGGTATCGTCGGCTTTTAGGTGTTTAACAAAAAGCATGCAAATTGTACGTATAAGCATCGTACAGCAATCGGTGCACGTATCGTTAATAAATAGCTGGCAAAAAAAAAATCTCAAGTTTTATACGTTTGTAAAAAAAAAAGAAAAAAAAAGAAAAAAAAAAGAGAAAAAAGTTTAATATATTTTATTTTTGCTTTTGCTTTTTATAATATATTTTATAATTTTTTTTTTTTTTTTTTCCGTACGTATAATATATGGCTTTATAAATGCAATATAACCTGTAACAATAAAAAATAATTGTTATTTTATGCGTATTTTTTATTTTTTTCTGTTTTGTTTCGCATAATATTGCTAAATATAGTTTACAAATATTTTTATTTGCACGTTTAATTTGTTTGTTAATACCAAAGTTTTTAAAGCTATATTTAAAATATATTTGGTAAACATATTAGCTAAGTTATTTTTTCCGTTAATTTATTATATTTTAAAAATTTTTTTTTTTTGTACGATTTTTATAATAATATAATATTTATTATAAGTTGCTTTTTCTGGGTAATACCTAGCTTAATCAAGCAGTCGTACAGCAATTTCGAGTTTAAATATAATACGGCTAAAATAAGTAGCATGCCTAGTATAGTTATAATTTTTTAAATAATTGTGCGGAAAACTATCGCATTATTAAAGCTATTAATTATACCATATAGTTCGCTAGCTAATATATTTTAAATAACCTGTTTATATTTGCTAAAGTTTTAATATATAATATTGCTTTTAATTTTAAAGCTTGTGCCTAGTTTTATATAGTGCTTAGTTGTTAATACAATAATAAATTTTAGCTGCAAGCTTATATTTGCATTGTTAGCAAATAAGCCATCTATAAAAATAAACAGTTTCGCACGTTAAAAGTTTAAAAATATAAAAATTAAACTTTTGTTTAAATTGTTTATTTGCCACTTAACTTTTTAGTTTAGCATTTGTATATTATTTGCTGTAAAGTTAATAATTTATACTGCTGCCAATAAGTCATATGTAGCTTTTAGCTAGCAAATGCTACTAATATATACTTTTTGTGCGCGTTAAAAAATATATTGTTATGCAAAATTAGTTATATATATATCAATTTTAGCTAGCTGGCTGGCTTGTTTTTTTTGCGTTAAAATAATATTTCCGTTAAATAACAAAATAATTTAGCTACTATTAAACTTAATTAAATAGTTAACCTATAAAGTTTTTTTTAGCTTTGCATAAAAGCTAGTTTTTTAAAGTTTATTTTTTTTTTTTGCTAAAAAGTTTGCTGTAATAAAACTAAAAGTATTATTTATTTATAACTTAATAATGCCAAAGTTTTTTTGTTTGCCGTATAAAATAAAAAAATATAAATTATACGTTAAAACAGTTATTTTTAGTTTTTTGCGATAATATTAATAATATATTTTAAACTAGTAAAGTTTTAATTTTGCTAGACTATATAATAGCTGTATAATTTACAAAATGGTATTATTAAAATATTTTAGCTTTAGTTTTAAAAACAATCGTGCGAAAATTTGGTAGTTTTATTTGTAGTTTAAACATTGTTATATTTTTTAAGTTGGTATTTTTACTAGCTAGCTATAAAATGTTGTTTATAAAACGTTGTTTACAAAACGCCGTCTCAGGGATAAAGTCTTAAAAAATACTGTTTTATTGGCTTAACATCTGCCGGCGGCCAAAAAAAAACAACGTTTACGTTGTCAAACTATTATATATATAAAAAACACTATTTTATTAAAACTGTCGTAATATATTAAATGCTTAATATAAAACAATTTTATTTTTAGAGATTTTTTTTAGCAATGCTAACTTAAACTAAACAATTATCGTTTATAAAAAGTTTAAATATCGCGGTTTTGCTGCAAAAAAACGTTAGTAAAAATATAATTATCGGTAAATTTGTGTTTAAGCGTATAAAGCAATAAAATTTCGTTATGCGTTGTATCTTTTTAACGCTTGTTTGCAAACATAATTTCAAACGCAGTAGTGTTTTTTTAACGCTTGTTCGCGAACATAATTTTAAACGCAATGCTTTTTTTATGCTTGCTTTTTGATGTTAACAGGTTTGCCGCTTTTGTTATATTAATAAATTTGTTACAAAATTTAATAAATCGATTAAATATAAACGACAATAATAAATCAGTAACTATAAAATATTTATTTACGCGAGGTTTAGTTATAAAAAATTTATTGTGGTATTTAGCAACTATAGCGGCTACTTTTTTATTTACGACAATATTAACTGCTTAGTAAAGTTTTTTATGCAAATTTTAAGATAGGTTTTTTGTAGCTGCTGCAAATTTGTCAATTTTTATCGACAACTTGCCGATGTTAATATATACAAAGGTAGCATAAGTTAAAGCGTGGTTAATTCCGTGCTAAATATGTTTTAAATTAAAAACGTTATCGGAAGCTAGTTTTTAATTAATTGGCTGCTTAAAAATGTTGTCGGCGTTAATTTTTAAGTTATTATTGTTTTCGAAAGCCTGTCGTATTTTATACGCAATATAATTAGTTTCTGGAATTTTTTGCACTATAAAACATAGCTTATTATATATAGTAAATATTACGGAAACCGCATTTAATTAGTAAACTTTAATTTGTTAAAACAAATGTTAAAAAACTTAGCTTTAAATAGCAGCAAAAATATAATTATAATTAGCAGGTTTAAAGCTATCGACAAAACTAATAAAAGTTTTGGCACAAATTAAAAAATTTTCGTAAACTTATTTGTATTTTTAATTATTAAAGTTTGTAATAGCGTTATTTGTAGCACAGCAAATATACGAAATATTAGCTAACAAATTGCTATTGCTAGCGTTTTTGTCGTTTTTATTTGTATTAATTTTGTTTTTATTGCTTTTATTATTGTTATTTTTAATAATAATAATATCGGCTTGAAAATCGGTAGCTAAAAAAATATTGTCGCGCAAATAAATTTTAGCATTTTTTGTCGCGAAAAAATTTGTAGCGAAATAAACGCTGTTTTGCGATATAATTTTTAAAGCGAAAAAATATTTTATAGCAAAAAGATTTTTTATAGCAAAAAGATTTTTTGTAGCAAAAAGATTTTTCGTAAAAAAAGTGGTTTTTGTGGCAGAAATAATGTTAAAACAAGCGTTAGCGATATAATATTGGTATTAATACTGGGGTATTTTAGCATTTTAAAAAGCAATACTAAAAAAAACCAGTTTAGTTTTAACCAGAAACGTTTTGATTGCATTAAAAAAAGTGCTAAATTTATGCAAAGCGCTTTTAAAAATATAAAGCGCTTTAATTTTCTTAAATAATAATGGCTTAATGCACTTATCGGTATATTAATAATTATTATTTATTCGGCAAAATATAATAGTGTTAAATTATTTTTTTACGGAAAAATATATTTTGCTTTTTAATGGTTAACGATTAGGTGCGATAATTAACAGCAGTTAAATAACTTTTTTATAATTAAAATATTGTCGGATAAAATAACGGAATAAAACCTAGGTTTAATAAGTTTTAAATAATATAGTAAATTTAATAAAATTAAAGTCACTAGTTTAAATAATTCAGTTATATTAATAGTTTTGTCTTTTATTTTTAGTGTTTTAAGCAAACTTGGTAAAATGTTTAATTATATTTAAAATTTGCAAATATATTTTATAAAAACTAGACTTTTTAGCAAAAATAACAAATTTTTAATGCTTAGGATAAATAATACGCAAATTTCCGCCGTAGTTAAAAGTAAGCTTTGGAACGCTTTTTTTAATAAGCTTGTTAATCTAGTTATCGGCTAAAAATGGGTTTATGCAAACTACGGTGTTTTGTTTTGCTATAATAATGTTTTAGTAAAGTGGTATCGATATACGCATAAAATAATTTAAAAGGGAAAAAAATGTGGTATTAATAAAGCAAAAAAAGTAAAATTAAATAGGTGCATAAAGTAAATAAAAATAAAACAAACGAAGCACCAGCAATCGAGGTGCTAAAAACCAAATAAATAATAAAAAATATAAAATATTATTGCTAAGCAACGCGTTTAGTAATGTTTATACTGATATTTATTTTTAAAATAATATTAACAAGTTTTTAGTTTAAATTAAATACGTTTGGTATAATAATTGCTATTTTAACATTTGTACGTTTTTAAATTTTAAAGTTATTTAATGTAAAAAAATGTTTTCGATTATAATTTTTTACTAGTCTAGATATATTTTTTATAAGTAATAAACGGGAATATTATTTATCGTATTAATTTTTATAGCTTTTTTAGTGTACCAGATATTTTAGTTGTGGTTTACCGCTAAGCTAAAATATATAACGTTTGCGCAAATTTTTTATTTCGTAAGAAATAAATTCGTTATTATTACTATTTATAAATATTTTCGATAAATATAAAAAGCGTCGGCCAAATAGGTTAATGTTTTTAAGTGCTAAAAATAAATGAGCTATTAAAACTATGCGATATATTTTTTAATGTTGTAAAAAGTTAAGCTTATAAGCTAAGTTGCCAACTTTGCGGACAATTATAAAAGGTTTTATTTGCTGTGCCGACCATTTACGAGAGGGTTTGCTAAGCAAATAATAGCCCCGATGCAGTCGTAAAAAAACCTTATTTCCCACATTAAATTAGATTAGATTATGTTTAGCGTCGTATCGGATTTTAGCATTTGCCGCGGCGAAATCGATAGCAAATTTAGCATTTTTTTGGTAAAATTGTCTGTGCAAGTTAAAATTTATAGCTTGCGATAATATTTCTAGTATTAACAAAAAACTTTTAGGCTTAAACTTAAAAATTATTTCGTTAGGACTTTGTTTAAATATAAATAAAAAAAAATTATTAAAGTTATATTATAGCGCTAAAATAATATCTAGCCAGGCAATATTTTTGCGGGCATAAATATAATATTATATCGCAATTTTAACGTTTTAGTTTTATTTTTTATTTTATCCGTCGGTTTAAAAATGATAACTTGTAAAAATACCAAAAATAGTACCTATATAAAGCTATAAAATTTGCCACAAATCGGAAATAAATTTAAAATCACAATTTAAAATTATTTTGTAAAACATTTCCTAATCGCAAAGTAATAAAAATTTAACAAATATATTAGCTTAATGCGCTGCAGTGTAAGCAATATTACTAGAGATTAAAAAACATTTTTTCGAAAATTTGCAAATAACTGTTAAAAAACTGTTATATTTAAAAAAGCTTTCGACTTGCCAAAATATATTAGCCGAAAAAGTTTTAAAAAATCCGACAATAAAATCGAGAGTTAAAATATAAAATAATATAAACAGTTCGCGTATAAAATGTAATTCCCTTAATAGTTTTTTCCGGTCGGTTGCATAAGCCAAACATTTTAAACAATATTTAATATATTTTGGTATTCATTTAAAAAGATTATATATTATAAAATTGTTTAATTTATATAACATACGTTTAAAACTAAAATAGTGCTTATTATTATAAGCGAGACAAAATATATTTTAATAATAGTTTGCTAAAATGCACAAATGTTTAAATTTGTTTTGGTTAATAGCGTACAATAAGCTACAATTATTTAAATTATATAAAAAAGAGATTAATAGCTTATATTTTAAATCGAGATTAGCTATTGCCGTTTTTTATTTTTTAATTGTGTTAATAATTTATATAAATCGCTTATCCGCTCGATAGCTTGTGTTAAATTTGGTTTTTTAAGTATTATTAATTTATATTTTAAATTTTGCGATATAGCTAAAATTATCGACAACGTTTTTAAATTAACCGCTTAATTTATTACAAGCAATAGCGTTATCGCTTGCGTCCAAAATAGTAAGCAAGCGAAAAAGTGCATCAAAAACCAAATTAATACGGCTTAAAATATAACAAACATCGAGCTAAAATTAAAAAAAATAAATAAACGCTATTATTAACTTAAAATTTAACTTAACAAAGTCCATAGATTTTAAACTTGTTTGGTTAACAATATTTTTTGTAGCACGGTAATTAGTCAAAATAATAACTAAAAAAACGCACGATTAAATTTAAATACGCAATTAACAGCAAGCCTAAACTAAGCCAAAAACCTTAAGTTTTGTTACGCTATAACAAAATTTAATTTTAGTAAAAACTTTACTAAAAAACATAATAAGTTAAATAAAATCAACAAAAATATGTTAACCGTTTTAACCGGTACTAAAATAAAAAACTATAACGCTATAGCCACATTTTTTAAATAAGTTTAATTTAATAAATAATAATGTTTTATAATTTTAATAAACAAAATAAAATAAATCTATAAGCTAAATTTATAAAATCGTAAAACTTTTTATTTCAGCGTTAATAAGTTTAAATTAAACTTTAAATATTTATTTTTGCCGTGCAATAATTATTTTAAAAATAATGTCAAACTTTTGCCCGTTAAACAGCAGCTTTATTTTTTAGCTTTGCAATAGTTTGAGTTTTTGCTAACACCACGGAATAAATTTACGCAAAAAACCAACCATTTCGATATAAATTTTTAATGCTAACAAAGTTTTAGAAAATTTTAATTTTCGGATTGCATCGACGCGGTCTGCCGTAACAGTTATTTTTAAACTATCGACAAAAAATCCCAGTAAATAAACTGCGGAGTAAGCAACAAATAACTTAGTAAATTAAAAGCTAAGGCCGATATTTTTAAATAAATTTAAAATAGCTTTGATATAATTATAATAATTAAAAGCTGTTTTAAAATATATAATAATATTGTTAATATAAGCTAAACAGTATTAAGTATAAAGCAGCAGCTTATTATTTATAAAACGCTAAGCAAACCCTGGGCTGTTGCAAAAGCTTATTAAAGCAACGTTAAATATTTCCAAGCTACAAAGTGAAATAATAACTATACGGTTTTTATAACCCAGCTAAATTAATAATTAATAAAAAAACTTAAAGCAATTAATAATAATAAAATATTTATTGCTTTTAATTTTAAAAATAATAGTTTTTTAAGTCGGTAAAAAATAAGCATTAAGTATTACAATGCGGTTTAAACTACAAAGGTTAACAACCACTCGATTTTTGCGGACGCCGTTAATAAGTCTCTAAACAACAAACATAAAGCAACTAAATGGTATTGGTTTTTTTATATATTTAAGTTTGCTTTTATTATGTATAAAGTTAAAAAATTTATCGATTATATTTTAGTTTTCGAAACTTAAAGCGTAAAAGCAAGCAATCAAGCCAACCTAGTTTTGCCACTTTTTAACAAAATAAATTTGCATTATATCGTTTTCGGGCATTTAAATAATACCTCGAGTGCGCTATGTTTTATAACGATTAAGCAAAGCTTTAAAGCAATAGGCTTAATTTCGGTTTTAAGCACAAATATAAATACCGTCCCAAGTAACTATAAATAGCAATTTCTTTAGTCGTTAAGCATTAAGCAAAAATGTTTTAGAGATTATATTTTTAGTTTTTAAAGTTGCTTAAATATTGTCGTTATTTGCGTTAAATAAAAACAGCATAGCAAAAATATTATTGTTAACATTAAATTAATTACCAAGCTAAAAGTTATTTTTAGTAAAATTTATAGCTAATATTGTTGCGATAAAGTTGGCTTTTTTTTACAAAGTATATACAAAACTATCGGTTTAATAATCGAAAATAATATTTATTTTTGTTTTACGGCATATGCAAATAAATTTATTAATATAATTAAAAAAAAAACGGCCTTAATATTTTAAAAAACTAAGCAAGCGATAGCGCCGTTTAGTTTTAGCTTAAAAATATAGTCCCGCTAAAAACCGTCCAGGTTATAACAAAAAAAGTCGGTATAGCATACCGAAACAATAATTATTGTTTTAAAAAAAACTGTAATATTGCAAGCGGCAACTGCCCGTTGCTTAATTAGCATACCTTTACGTAACAATATTATAAAAACAACAAAGTTAGTATATACGCTAAAAATTATAACACCGTCGGTAAAATCGATAATAACTTTATATATATTAAAAAATTAAGTTTTAAATAAAAAATTAAGTTTTAAATCGTTAATAACTTATGCTAAAACGTAAAAAACACTTTTTTTTTTAATACTATTAACAAATTTTATTAAAGTAAAAAAAAGTTAAACCTGCTTAAAAAATATAATTAAACCGCTAATGCCTGTAACAAAAAAAGTTTTATCACAAAATATCGGTGCGTTTAAAACAAATTTCTAGATTTATAATTTGTTTGCTATTATAGTGAAATAACTAGTATTTAAACATACGAAAATAAACTTGTTACTAATTAACGCAAATAATTAAAAATATATATAAAAAGCTGGTTTAAAAACGTTATTTAACAAAATAAGTTCCGGCTTAAATATAACAGTATTAAAAACGTTGTTTGCTATAAAAACATTGGCATCTACAGGTTTAAATTAAAAATGTTCCATAAAATTAGCTGCAAAAATTAAGCTATTTTTGGTTTAACACTTTTGGTTTACACAATAAATAAAAAATGTTGTTTTGTCGAAAAATTTAGTGTTATATTGTCGATAAATAAGTGTTAACAATTTATTTATATTGTTTATATGCGAAAAAAACGAAATATAAAAATTAAAAACTTTGTTTTTAAAATATTTAACTAAAACTTTCTTTTTTAAATTTTTTTCGATTTTGTTTATTATTATATAATTTTAGCCGGAAAATTTAGCTTTACGCTTTTTAATATTGTTTTCATTAGTCGCCAATAAAATTTTGTTTTTAATATTTAAATATTTGCTAGTAAAAAAGCGTTAAAGCTTAATTTAGCAACAAAATTGTTAACGATATAGTTGCTATTTATAACAATATTTTTAAGCAAAACTATTACCGCGTTTACGATATTTTCCGCGGCTTTAATTATTATTGCCGCAACTGCGTTTTTTATATATAAATTTATAATTAAAATTGCCACGTTTTTAATAATCGGTATAAAATTTTTTGGTACCGCAAAAATTATTTTAGCTGCTACGCTAGTTAAACAAGCTGTAAATATTATAATCGCAGCTTTAATTAACGTAATAATCGCCGTCTGCTGCATTTGCGGAAAAATTGCTGGTTAAATTATTATTAACAATAAAAGCCAGGTTAATTAAAAGCTTTTGCTAAAACGTTAGGTAAACAGGTGCGTTAATTATAAATAAAATTAAAAAAATAAAAACAGCTGCTAAAAATAGCGTTTCACCGTTGCTTAAAAATGCAGCTTGATGCACTTTTTGTTTGTTTTTTAAATAGGTTAAAAACGTAGCTAAAAATATAATTGCAATCGGTTTAGTACAAATTTGCTAAAAATTAAAATAAAATTAATTTTAAATATAACCGGTAAATTATGCTTTAGTAATAAAACCGAGATCGCAACAATATTGCATTATTTTTATCGCTTAAATGCGAACAAAAATATTAGCCAAAATCTTGTTTTTCGTATATAGCAAAAAAAGTGCTGCGTAAAAAACGTCGGCAATATTACGTTTATATTTATTTTTAAGCTGCGTTAAAGCATACTTAAAACTAGCTTTTATTATCACTTAAATAATATTGTCGAAAATATTAACGTACCAAATCTAGGCTTCACTACGCAACAATTAAAAAAAACCGTTTTAAAGCATACAATATCGAACTAAATCCGCTACGTATTGCCAAACGAACGTAAAAAAAAAATATACGTTACGCCAATAAACGTTACCACTTAAAATAACGCACTCCCCAGATCTATAAAAAAAAGGCAGATCGAGGTTAAAATAACCGATAGCTTAGATTTTTTAACGCAAATTAAGTTTACTTTAAGCTCGGGCTAAAAATAACTGCGCCGCTAAAAAAATATCGTTTATAATAAATTAAATATTATTATTTTTTAAAACTGCTTTAATAGCTAAAACAATTTCTGCAGCCCGTTGTTTTATAGTATCGTTAAAAACGGATTTATTTAAAGCGTTAAAAAAAAACATCGTAAAAGCTGGTAACAATAAAAAACCAGTTAAAAATACCGTTTTTATTCGTCGGTTTAATAAAAATAAATTACTAAAACCGTCGCCGATAAACTTAATAGCTTTTGCAAAAGCTTTTTTAGCTTAAAAAATATTAATAACTTATTTAACGGAGTAGCTTTTTAAAAAATAACTATAAATAACTTTAAGCTAAAGTAGCTTCCGTATAGCATTAAAGCAAGTTTTTTAACAAAACAATTAAATAAAAATGTTTTGGTTAAGCTTTTAAAGCTAAAATAAATCGATATTATTTTTTAAAAATGCAGCTACATAACAACAATAATAATAATCTTGAAATTTAGATAAGTTGGCTATTAAGTATAAAAAGTGCTCCAAAATATAATGCCGAAAAAAAAAAAAAATAAAAAAAAAAAACAAAAAAAAACCAAATAAAAAATAAACTAAAAATCAAGTAAACATTAATTAAGTTTAAAAATAACGTAAAATAAAAAAAAAACGTTTTAAAAAGCAAGGTAACTGCCCGTAAAGTTTTAAATAGCAAAAATAAAGTTTTAAACACAACCGAAGCTAATTTGTAAAAAAAATAAAAAAACAAAAAAAGCGTCTCCCACTTTAAAAATAATTATTCCAGAGATTTTTTGTTGCGAAGCAATCGGTAAAAAAAACGTCTAAAAAACGTCGCCTAAATAATAATAAAAATAGTCGTAAATATAAAAACTATATAAATAATAACCGAAAAAAAAGTAGTAACTAATATAAAATAAATTATGTTAAAATATAAAATAAATTGTGCTAAAAAGCGTTAAAAAGCCTAAGGTTGTAAACAAAAGCGGCAAAAATATAATATCTCGGCACGTTATCGTTGTGGCAAATATAATCCTAAAAAAATAACTTGCCGAAAAGCTAATTATTTTAAAAAACAAAAGCGGAAAAATTAAATAGCTCGCTAGCTACCAATTAATAGTTTTATTTATAGTTTAAACATTATTATATCCTTTAAGTTAGTGTTTTTACCAGCTAGCTACAAAATATTATCTATAAAACGTTGTTTACAAAACGCCGTCTTAAAAATAAGGTCTTAAGAAACACCGTTTTATTGGCCTAACAAAATTTTTCTAGCTAATTTATTTTTAAACTGCACGTACGCTTGGGTTATATTTTTTAATTTTTTTTTTATTTTAAAATATTGCATAAATAAAAAGCCCAGTGCTAAAATAAGCCGCTAGCTTATTTATTAAATTATTGGTAACTAAATAAGCACTGTTTTTTTTTCGGTATTGTTATAGCTTTGTACAACTAGCTTTAATTTTTTGTACGGCTTTGTTGTTTTGCTTTTAATCTCCCGTACGAAACAAAATTTAAAAATATAAATACTGTTATGTTTTGCTAGGTTATATTTCACAAATTAAAATATTTCTCATGCAACAAAATTATTAATTTCAATAGCGTTTAATTTTTTAAAAAATGCTCTAGGCGTATTAATAATGCCATTTTTACATAGTTTAACAGCTAAAGCATAATTTTGCTTTTTTTTAGCGGTTAAAAACTAATAACCTAAATATTATATAAAAGCATCGTAAAATGCTGCAGCTTTGCAAAAGCGTTTTTTTTTTTTTTTGCACAGTTAAAAGTTAAGCAGGTTATATATTATTTAGCATTTCACTAGTGTTTTTCTCTATAGTATTTTTTTGCGCATAATAATATAATTTGACTTGCGTATATTTAAATTAAATAAAGTTATTAGTTAAGTCGATAATAATATTTAACCTTTTAATAAACTAGATTTTGTACGGTTTATCCCATTTTTTTTTTTTGCTATATTAATACTTTATTTTAAAATAGTAAAAATAAAATGTTATACGTAACAAAGCCGTTACGCTAGTTTATCGCGCGGTTAATTTTAACTTTGGCTTTTTTTTTTTATAACATTTTTATAACTTTTTTAATTACTTTTGCTTATTGCACGATATTTAGCAAAAAAAATAAGTCCTGGTTAATTTTAAGGTATATTTTAAACATAAAAAGTGTAAAAACTAGGCCGTTTAAGCCTGCAATATTATTTAATGCTTTTATTGCTATTTGCAAAATTAATTTTTATTTTATATAATTACCAAGTTTTATTTTTAAAATATTATACGTGCGATATAGCGGTTTATAAGCTTTTTTTATTTTGCTAATAGCTTAATGTGCTTTTATTAATATCGCATAACACTAGGTGCTTATAATTTTAGCCTAGTTTTTAAATTTTTTAAACATAAAGTTTATACCTAGGTTATATATAACGTAGTTAAAAAGGCTTTAGTAAATATTAATCCAGCACTTGTATAATGCTTTTTAAATATTTTGTGCGCCTATAAATTTTAAAAATATTGCTGCTTAAAAAAATATAGCTATATTAATTATATATAACACTTATTTATTGTTTATTTATATAGCATTAATAATTACTTTATAGTTAAAATTACAATTATTTTTAATTAAAAATTTAAACTTTTTAGGTGCTTGGTTATATATTTAGTAATAATAGCAAAATTTTTAGATTTTTTTTAAAATTGCATGGTCGATTTTATGCCTCGCATGACTTAGCATAGTATAAAATTTTTCCATATGTAAGTGTTTAAACCGTTAATATAGCTGGTATAATTTTATTTCGGTAAAATAAATTCCAGCTTTATGTAGTTTTATATTAAAAAATAAGTGCTTTTATTTATATACAACTGGTATAATCTGGCTATTTTTACGCACAATAATATTTTTAGTATTGTTATAATATGCTTAAACTCGGTCTGCGTTTTTTAGCGAAAATAAAAATAGTATAAAGCTTTTTAATATATAATAAATTATTATTTTCAATAAGTTGTTTATCCGTACGGTGCTAATAAATGTAATAATATTGCTGCTACCAAAGCAAATATGCGCAATTTTAAAGTTCCAGTTAATTTCCGTACAAAAATATATTTTAAAATATGCTTTTAATTATGCTTTGCTTACTGTTAAATAGTTTAAAGCGCTAGTGTTTTATAGTTTTTTTTAATATTTCGTACGGTACTGGTTGCTTAATATAAACTGGTCTAAAAAAACGTTTGTTTTGTATTTTTAAATGTTTTCCCCGGTTATATAATAAATAAACACATTATTTATAAAAAATTAAATAAACTGTTTGCTAAATTTTTTATTTATATTATTTTAGCTATCGTTTGTTTTAAAATATTTTTTATATTTTGTTAAATATACTAAAAATTTATCCGGTGTTAGTAATATGTTATAAATTATTTCGTGCAAATTAAAGTATTGGTTTTTTGCATGTGCTTATTTTTAAAGTATATGTTTGCTTAACCAACATTTTTTTTTTCGGCATACAAAATATTTTTTGTTTGTGCGAATATTATTTTTACCAGTTTTTTAAGTTTAAAAATTGCTCCGGTATATATTTAGTTGGCTTAAATGTTATGCAAAAGGTTTTAGTTTAAATAGTTTTTTCGTACGGTTGTTTTAATTATACCTTTGGTTTGTAAAATAAACATCGTAATTATTTTAAAAGTAATGCTTTGTTAAGATATTTGCTATAACTTTAAAGCATGCTTTTAAGTTAGCAAAAAAGCTTTTATATAAAAGCTTTTGCAAAATTAACGTTATATTAAATTTAAAAACTTTACGATATATTTTCGCAACTATTATATTAAGTTAAATTTTTTTTTAATAGCTAGCACTTAGCACGCATTAAGCTTTTGCAAGCTTATTAATTATAAGCTTTAATATTTTGTGCGGTGTTAAATCTAAGTTCTCTTTTTTTATTCGTGCAAAAATAATAATAATCCAGTCGGCTTAATAATAACTATAATTAATATTGGTGTTAAAATAAATATTTAACGTGCGATAAATTTCATACTATGTTTTGTTTAAACCGATGTAATATATATAATAGTTTTCCGCGCGACCTTAAAAAATTGTAAAAAAAACAGCATGGTATTAATTTTTTGGAATTCTGAGCCTCTGGCAAGCATTTATAAACAGGCGTGCCTTGTTATATAATAAGTCGTATAGTTCTCCAAAGTAATTGCGTTCTCGTTTCCAGGTTTTCTGAAAAAACGCGTACTTGTCCGGTAAAATAATTCTGTTGCGTATATTTTTTGCTAAAAATAAGTTTAATACAAAATTGTTAGCAGCTAGTTTTGGTGTCGTACATATAAAAGCTTATTTTCCTAATGTTTAAAAAAAGTAATAAAAAATAGTATACTTATATACTGGTTAAAAATTTGGTTTATGCCTTGCTTTTATTTAAAAGTATAGCTGTTTAGGTATGTTTTTTTGTTCGATAAACTGTCGCATATAGCCTTATGTATATAGGTTTTAGGTATACAAAATATTTCGGATTTAAAAAAAGCGTTTTAACATAATTAAAAATCGTAAGGTTTTTATCCGTACGTTAAATTAAAAATTAAATAATTTATTAAGCTAATTATTTAGTTGCTTTATAGCTAAAAAGGTTTTATTAAAAATATTTTATAATTGTTAGCTAGGTGTAAAAAATGCTGACTTTTTTTTCCGTACGGAAAAAATATTTATTGCTGGTAGTTTTTTTAATTTTTATAAACCTAGCTTAATTTTGCTCTGTAAAATCCGTGCAAAATGTAATATTTTTAAGTTATCGCTTTATTTTAGTCGTACGCCTCGTTTTGCTAAAGCTTAAAATAAATTTTTGCTAAATAATCGTTTGATTTGTTTAAAATGTTCGTTTGTTTACCTGTAAAAACTTTCTCTAAATGCTTAAAAAGCATTTTTAGGTATATAGTTTAACTTTTTATACGATTAAATTTGTTAAAAAACTTATATGTTTAGCTGTTTTAAGCTTACATAAAACAAATCTAGGTTATTATCCGTAAAATTTAGGTTAATTATTTTTTGTGCAATAGTTAAAATAACTCCTTATTTTTCGGCAAATTTGTTGTATATATTTCTAGTATATTTGTTTTTATCGAAGTTTTTTTAGTTAAATAATGTTTATTTTTTTTATGCGGTATGCTTTAAGGCGTAAAAAATATTTAAATCGCTTAATTTGTGCGATGTTTTTTTTTGGTTAGCTTTATTTATTTACTTCGTTTAGCTTTTAGTTTAGCAAATAAAGTTTGATATAATATAAAGTGCACACTATTGCTAAACTTATCGTGCAAAACAAAACGAAGTTTTAATTAGCTTTATTTATACGGTAGTTAATTTAACAATTTTTTTAGCTTTTTGTAACTAAGCTTAAAAGCTATTTAAAAAAAGCAAAAATGCGATACAAAAAGTTTGTTTAACTGTAGCGTAACTTATACGAAAAAATTAAACTTGCTTAAGCTTTATTTTTATTTTAGCTAATTTATAGTACATTTCGCAACTATTAATTAATGTTAAATAAGCTTGGTACGATCGTACGTATAGGGTGAGATAAAGTGAATTTATTTTGTATTTATTTATATTTATTTATTTTAAAAATAAAAAAAGCTTTATGCGCAGCAAAGTTTTTACCTAGGTAAAAATTCTAGCTAGCGCACAACGCTTTTTCAAAGAAAATAATAAATCCCCTTTGATGTTACGTGCTACCTATAGCACGTGCAATACACGTAAAAAATATAGCTAACACCAGTTAATCCAACAAATATATTAATATTTTAGTTTACTTAAAATAATAATATTAATTAAATAAATATTATTTCCGTTTTATACGGTTTTTATATTTAAATAAAATTTAATATTAATTTTTACAAGCTTAATTTATTTTGCTAATTATATATAAAATTTAATAGTGTTAAATTAAAACTTATAATTAAAGCATAAAAATATAAATTTAAGTGTTATAAATATATATTAATATAAAAGTAAACTAGGTAACGGTTTAATATTTTTTTTTTTTTTGCACTTATTTTTTTTTTGCGCACTCGTGTTTTTTTTTTGTCACGTGATTATTTACTTGGTTTACCAGGCTTACAGTGATTTATAGTTTATTAAGCTTATAGTAATTTATAGTTTACTAAGCTTACAATAATTTATAGTTTACCAAGCTTATAATAATTTATAGTTTATTAAATTTATAATAATTTAAGCAATTATTATATTTTTTATGTTTATATAGTTATATATTTTTTTATATTTAATTATTTGTTTATTTTTGCTTTTTAGCTATTAATTTAAAATTGCTAAATATTAATATATTTATTATTTTAATATTTAATAATATTTTTTATTGCACAGTAATAAAAATATAATAAACTTTTTTAACGGATATTTGTTAATTTTTATATTATTACCTGCAAATTAAAAACTTTCGACAAATTTATTATACTGTGATATAATAAATTTATTATATTTTAATAACTTTTTGATTAATAAAAATTAGCATTAAAATAAATACCAGTATTAAAAAACAAAACTAAAAAAAGCATTAAAAAATATACTTTATTAATATATAAAAGCAAATAAAAATAAGCTAAAAATTTTAAATTTTTTTAAAAAATAAAAATAAATTAATTAATTAAATTATAAGCTTAAAAATATAAAATTAAACTTAAAAAAAAAACAATTAAAAATATAAATTATAATATAAATTAAAAGTAGCAATAAAATAAACTTAAGCAGCAAAAATAAAATTTAAAAAATTTTAAATAATTTTATAAACAAAAAAAAATAATAACATTTAAACTATTTATATTAATACTGTTAACTTTAAAATTTATAACATTTTTTTTTTTTTTTAGCATTTAAAGTTATTACGTTTATTTTACCGCCGTTTTTTTTACAAGCAATTTTAAAAATATTAATTATATTGTTAACAAGTTAAAATATAATTTTGCTAGTAATATAAAAAATTTTAACAATATTATAAGCTAGCTAAGCTATATAAAAATTAATTATTTAAATTATAATAATTATACTATTAATTTTAAAATTAATAATTTAACAATTAGCACTTTAAATATTTAAATTAATTATAATAAGCACGTTAACATTAAAAAAACTATATAAATAGCTTAATAAAATAATAATATATTATTTTTCATTATTTTTATTATTATTAAAATTAGCAATAATATTAAAATTACTAAATATAAAAAAATTTAAATTTATAGCTTTTAAACTATATAATAAATTTATTAATATAAATGCGTTTTTAATTTATATACGATTTTATTTAAAATAATATTTATTTTTAATTATAAAAAATAACCAAAAAATAATAGCTATATTATAATTTTTAGCAAAAAAAATATTTAAATAATTTAAGCTAATTTTTAAAATTTTTTTAAAAATTAACAATAAAAAAAACTTTAAAAAAAAACAAAATTTTTTTTTGCAAATTATAACAAATTTAAAAAATATATAAAAATATTATTTAAAAATATTAAAAAA
>MU389564.1:0-21679 GCA_022578775.1 Xylaria venustula | reverse complement strand
AAATATTGCAAACCCGTTTTAATTTTAATAAATAATTATTATTTTTTTATATTATTTTTATAATAAAATTGCTATAATGCATTATTATTTATTTGTTTTAAAAATTATATATATTTAAGTTTTTTTTAAATATATATTAAATATTAATAAATTATATAGTTTATTTAAAAAATATTTTTATATTATTTATTTTTTAGTTATAATTTTTTTAATTTTTTAAATTGCATAGTTTTATTGTAATAATATTTTTTAGCGATTAGCTATATTATTTTGCTTAAATTTTTATTAATATTTGTTTTAGCTTTTATAATAAAAATATTATTATATATTTATATATTTTTTAAAAATGTTTATATTTTATAGTTAAATATAGTTTTAAAAATATTTATGTTTGCATTTTTTACTTTTTATATTTAGCGTTTATATTTTATTAATTTTTTACGCTAAATATATTTTTGCTATATAAACTTTGCTATAATATTTTTTATTTATTTTTATTTAGTTTAATAATTATATTATTAATATATGCAGTTTTATTTTTTTTAAGTATTTATTGCTTTTAAGCTAATTTAACTTTTTAATTAGCTTTTTATTTTATAAAATTATAAATATTTTATTAATTTTTATAACATTTTTAATTAATTTTAATTTTTTATAGTTATTATTTTTTTTATGTTTATTTATTTTATTTAGTTGTTATATTTATTGCAGTTAATTATATTATAAATATATTTATTTTGTTTTACTTGTTTTAATTATTTTATTGTTAAATATATTAAATATATTTGTTTTTTTTTTTTATATATATTGTAGCCCGGTATATTTTCGATATATTGTTATTAATTTAAGCTTTATTAATTAATAATTTGCAATATTGCAATTATTATTGCGAAAGTTTGCTGAAGTTTTTTAAGTTTTTATTATTTTTTAAGTTTTTTGCAGTTTTTAACGTAATATCTTTTTTAATTATAATTATAATATTTAATTTTGCTTAAATTTAATTTTTTAATAATTATATTAAGCTTTATTAATTTTAAGTAAGTTTTAATTACTGTTAATTTTTAAGTTTTTTTTTTTTTACGTTTAATATTTAATTGTTTTAATTTTATTAAAACTTTTAAAGTTATCGTTTATATAAATAATTGTTAATTTTAATTATTTTTGCAATAAATTTTTTTAAATCGCTTTTTTTTTGTTTTAATATAATTTGTTTTAAACTTTAATGTTAAATCCGTTAAAAAAATTTTTATTATTGCATTATTGTTAGCTTATTTAGTTTTTATATATTGTTTGCAAAATTTTATTATATATTTATATGCTATTTTAATTTAAATTAAAATTATTAATTTTTGTTTAATTTATTTAATATTTTTTAAGTTTTTATACATATTAATTATAGCTTTTTTAAATTTTTTATATTTGTTAAAAATGTTATTAATCGCATTTTAGCAATTATTTTTATTTAAATTTTTTAAATAATTATTTATAATAAATTAAAACTATTTTAACGCGTTGCCCGTAAAATACCTTGCAACTATTATTATTTTTTTAGCATTTATAAGAAAATTTAATTTATAATATTATAAATATATTTTAACCTAGGTTACAAATTTTTTTAATTAATTTTGCAAACTATTAAACTTTTTTAGTTTAACCGGCTTAATAAATTTAAGTTTAAAAATATTAAGTAATTAGTTTTTAAACTGTTTGTTTTAATATTTTAATTATTAAATTTTTTTTTATAGTTTGTTAAATAAATGTTATATTATCGTAGGTATTAAATTTAATTATTTTATTAAAGCTATAATAATTTTTTTAATTATTTTAAACATTAATTATATAATAATTTAAAATATAATAAACCTTAAATTTATATAAGCGTAATATAATTAAAGCTTTTATAAAAAATTGTGTTAAATAATAACTAAAAAATTTATTGTAACGTTAAATAAAAATTACACTAAAGTTATTAAAAATATTTTTATATAATTATTTTAAAAAATTATTATATATTTAAATTAAATTGTAAAATAAAAACTAATTAATTATATAAAAAATATTTGTTATTATATAAGCCGTTTTTTTTTTACTATATTTATTAATGTTAAATATTCACTATTTAACCGGCTTAATAAATTTAACTTTTTAAGTTTTTTAAACTTTTTAAGTTTACCTGGTTTACCTAGCTTAATTTTTTAAGCTTATTTAGGTTTTTAAACTTGTTACGTAATTTATGCCCCGTATATTACCTAGGCTTACAGCTTTTTAAAGCTTGCCTTTGGCTTTTTAACTGGCTGATTTACCTGTTAATTTGTAACATAAAATAGCTTTAAAAAACGTTTTGTATATAGCGCAAATAAAACGTTTTTTTTAAACTTTTAAAAAAACCGGTCGGCTGCAGCAGCAAAAGCGGGCACGCGAGCTATTTGCCGGAGCAAAAACTAAAATTAAAGCGGCAGCAAAAATAACAGCAAAAATAACAGCGCGCAATAAAAATATTAATAGCAAAACAAGCGATATAATAATAATTTGTTTAAAAGCAATAATAAAAATGTTAACCAAACTTAGAAAAAAATTATTTAGTAAAAATATAGCATTAATAGCAATAACGCCAAAGCGCGCTTTATGTAAAAGCGTAATAAAAATAGCAAAAACGCAAGCAGCGGCAGCATAAACAAACAAAATGCGGCTAAAAAGCTTTATTATAATTGGGCGCAAACGCAAGCGCAACAGCAAACAAGCCAAAATATTTTTGTTATTAAAAAGTAAATTAAACGAGCTAACAAATATATTAATATTATATTATAAGCTTTTATAAACAATATTTATAAAAAAATGCATATAATATAATAGCAGCAATAATATATATAATATAAACATGTTATTTTAAATTAGCAATTTTTATAATTAAACATAAAAAACTTTAAATAATTACATTATTATATTAAAAATAAATGTTTCTATAATTTTAATTATTAATATATTAATATTAATTTTTTTTTGCATATTTTGCAAAAATATGCATATTTAAATAAAATTTTAAACATTTATAAAAATAATATTATTAATATTAAAAAATAGCAAATAAACAAACTTTTTATATATATTTATATAAATTTATATTTATTACTACAAAATATATTTATTAAATTATATAATAATAAGCTATAATTATTATTTATGCACTTTATATATATATATATATAAATTGCTATTATTTTTAGCGCATTATAATAATATTAACGCGCTATTTATATATACGCGTGCAAAACGCTTTAAAAATAATGACGCTATATTTAAGTTAATTTATTAAAATAATTTTATTCAACAAAATATATTAAATTTAATAGTTTTTATAAGCGACTTAAATAAGCTTATAAAACCTAAATAAAAAAATCACCATATTATTTAAGCAAAGTAGCATATAAAGTGTGGCTAAACCAGTGTAGCATATATACCCACACCTAGAAAAGCTATAACTAGAGAAAATGCTTTAAAATAAAACAAAAAGAGCTAGAGACAATATAGCGACGAGATTACACAACTACTAAAAATTTAATACAGTTACCTAGTCACTTTTTCGGTAATTTTAACGTTTATAGTAATTAAGTGACTTATTACGTGATTAGTTTTGTGGTCCCGGACCTAGTTTTTTTTCACACCGCAGTTTATTTTGCACCAGGCTTAATTAAAAATAACCTGCTTTATTTTCCCTTTTTTTACTTTATATAGTATTTATTTCTTTTTTTTTAACCATTATTTTACATATAACTTTTTTTTGCTCCCCCCCCCCCCCCTTTTTAGCCCCTTTAGCTAAATCCGGCTGTTTATTTACAATTTATTTAATACACGGTTATTATATAAATACTTAGATTAAATTTACTGATTTACACACCTATTTTAACACCGGAGGTTTACTCGCTGAGTATTTATCACAAATCTGTAAAAAATTAAAACTACGCTAAGTACTCACTGCAAAAAAAAGGTAATTAAAAGGTTATCTGTTTTTTTCCCAATATAATATAGTTTTGCGAGATCACTTAACTAAAAAACTTTTTGTTAAATAATCTTTAAGTTTTCTCCACTAATTAATATATATAGCTAGGGGCTAAAAAGTGCTAAAAGGTAAATAATCGTTTAATGTTGTTAAATTTAGTGGTTTTTATAAGCGAATTAAAAAAGCCTGTAAAGCTTAAGTGACAAAATTACCACATTACCTAAGCAAAATGGCGTACAAAGTGTGGCTAGGCCAGTGTAACGTATATACCCACACTTAAAAAAACTGTAACTAAAAAAACTGCCTTAAAATAAAATACAAAAAGCTAAACACAATATAGCAACAAAATTACACTATTATTAAAAATTTAATAATTAAAAGTTTTATTATTTTTTATATTTTATTTAAAGCAATTTAAAAGCACTAAAGTAATAAAATTGCTATAATGTTAAATTAAACTGTTATTATTTTTAAATTTTTAAATAACTTTTTTTTGTAAAAAAAAAACTTTGCTGCTGCAGCCCGAAGTTAAAATTTATAAAAATATATCGCTTTTAAAAATTAAGCTTTATAGCTTATAAAGCTAAAAACGTTAATTTTTTAAAATTATTTTTTAATAAATTTAAATATTAAGTTTAATAAAGTTACGGTTACCGATTTTACCGTATTTGCCCGGGCGCTTTTTTAAGCTGTTAAATAAAAGTTTAATGCTTTTTTAAAGCACTATAATTTTTACCGAACTAAAGTTGCCAAACTTTTTAAATAAATGTAAAAAACTATATATTTAAATTATAAGCTTATTTATATGCGCGCTATTTAAACTATTAATTAATAGTATAATAATTTTAAAAAGCTTAGTGTTATAGCTTAAAAAATGCTTAGGTTTAAATATAAATATAAATATAAATAATTGTAAAGATATTAGGTTAAAACAGGTTAAAACAGTGAGACAAAATACTAGGTTAAAACAGTGGGATAGTGGGACTAAAACTATAGCTTGTATACAAAGATATTTTAAACAAATATACCTAGCTAATTAAATATAAACAACTATTTATAGATTTTTAATTTTATTTTAAAAGTTCCAGACTATAACATTTTGGTAGCTAGCGACTGTTTTTTTTTTTCGCATTATACTTAGACAAATTTCGTTTTTTATTTTACAAGGTTAAACGGGACAACCTAACTACTACTATTCCGGACGGACAAACTTTAATTATAAAGATCACGATTTTTAAAATATTTTATTTTTAACAACACGAGAAAACAAACTTGTTTTAAAAATGGGACGTAAGTTTTCCAAACGTTAAAACCAATGCAATTGCCCAGATAATATAAATTATATATTAACCAACGTTATTTTAAACTTTATACGTCGATTAATATTATTTTAAACTTTAATCTATAAATACTTTGCAAAACTTTTTACTTTTTGCCAACTAAGTTTAAAAATGTTAAAAAAATTTTGCTTTTGTTTTTAATTTAGCTAATTTATTTATTTTATAAACAAACATTTTGCCTGCTTTAATAGCAAGCTTTTAACTTTTGGCCATTTTTTTATTTTATTTTAAATTTATTTATACTTTTTTTTAAATTACGTTTGTTAGTTTTTTTTTATTTTTTACAATAAAAACTTAATAAATAGTCGTTTAAACAAATTAAACTTGAAGTAAAAAGTTTTTGCTAGCATTTTTTTTTATTATTTTTTTAAAACTACCGGAAATACTAAGCACCGCGGACATTAAAATTTTTTGAAAGCGAGCTATTATTTATTTTTATTTCCGATTTATATTTTTTATTACTAGATATATTAGCACTATTTATAGTATTACCGAATTTACAACTGTTAAACGGGTTGTTAATTGTTTTATTATTTTTTTAATTTTAACTACAGGATTTAAAGTTATTACTGTTTCCGTTTTAGAATATAAATACCCAGACAAATATTTTACTACCAGCAAACATTTTACCACCAGTAAATATTTTACCACTAGTAAAGCCAGTAAATATAAGCAACTATTCACAGATTTTTAATTTTATTTTAAAAGTTTTAAACTATAACATTATAGCTAACAATTAAATTTACTAACCATGGCCGACCTAAGCCCTGTTTAAGGTTTTTTGGCAGACAAAAAAGTTTAATTTTTGCTACAAAAATTTGGTAAGTTTATCGATGTTTTTAAAAACACAAAACTAAAAGGCTTATTTTTTAGCTAAAAACTTTTTTACGTTAAATGTTTTAATTTTTATATCAAGAAATTTTTTGGCAAAAAAAACTATGTTTAATGCGGATATAATATTTACTGAAAAAATATATTTTTATTTAAAAATAGCGTTATTTAGCACTTAAAAAATAACGCTAGACGTGTTATTATTTAGCGAAATTTTTTACAGCTGTTGCGTGGATTTGCCTAAAGTTAGTAGGCAAAAAAACTTAATATAGCTAAAAAACAAACGTATTTAATAAACTTAAATGCGGCACTTGCGGCTATAGTTAAAAAATTTAAACCAAATATAGCTAACGCATTTAAACAGCTTAAAAGTTTTAACGCCGTTTATTTACTAAACTATATTTGGGCAAAAAAATTAGTTTGTAAATAAGTTGCAAGCATTTTAAAACTTGTTAAAGTAGCTAAACGCGCTACAAATAAACAATAAATGTTTGAAGCGTATAACCTGTTAATTTTGTTTTTTAAACACTTGGTCGCCAAACTTATTGCAGCATATTAGCTTAATAAATATTTGATTTATTTTAAAAAAAAAGCTAAAGCTTACAAAAATAATTTTGTAAAACGTATTAAATTTTTTTTTATTTTAAAGCTGCTATAACTTACGATTAGTTAAATAGTTGCGCGCGCTTTAATGCTGATAAATTTTATGCTGTTTTGTACTTTTTTTTTAAAATTACAAATAAGGCTAGTTTTAGCAGCTTATATGTTTTTAACTAACGATATTAAACTAAGCGATAAAAAATGCACCGAAAATAACAATAAAGCTTTTTTTAAACGCTAAAATTTAATTAATACCGCCGAACGCCTGTTTTATTATAAAAAACGCTTAAATTTTAAACGTTTATATTTTGGTCGTTTTAATTATTTTAAACGACAAAACTTTGAAAAACAAAATTTTAATTAATTTTATTAGTATAGCTTTAGTAACAATAATTGCGAACGCATAGGTTTAAAAAGTTATGCTAATTAGCGACGACAAAAAAACTAAAAATATCGTTAAAAACGATAAATCCGCTTAAAACAAAATAATAAACAAGCTTTTTTTAAAGCTAAAAAATTTGTAGCTATAAATAACAACGAAAAAAACAATAAAAAAGCTTAGCTAGCTGGCAACAGTTATTATATGCTTAAAAAAGTTTTAAACGAAAAAAACGACAAATTTAAGGTAGCAATTAATTAACACAATTATTTTTATTTTGTTTAGTTTAACCAGGTTGCGACTAAAAATTACCGGATTTGCTATAAATGCTATGCTATTTTTAAATTTCGTAATAAATGTATAATATATATATACAAAAATTTTTATATTTTAATAAGCAAAACAAATATTAAACTAAATAAATTAAGCAATTTATTTTATACTAGCAAATTATTTAATAAACAAATTAAAAAAACTTTAAATAATACCGCTTGGTATATTGTTACTAAAAATAACTTTTACGATAAAGATATAATACCGATAAAACTTAGCATTTGTACAATAATATTTAACCCGGGACTTATTTATTACGGTAAATTAAGAGCAAAATTTACATACATAAAAATAAAGCTTAGCTTAAGCCCTGGAATATTAAGTACGGTATGCATCGATATAGGTGCATTAAATATAATGGTAAACAAAATATGGCTTTAAGCAGACGGACGCTTATATTAACTGGTTAAACCCGCTCGGAGTATTACGGTTGGTAATATTAGCGGACTAATTACATTGACAAAAAAAGTTATATTTAGTATAAATATTTTTGCATCCAATAACGCAGGCTTTTTAGTTATAATATAAATGTTTATTAAAGCTAAATTTATTACTTGGAATTTTTTAAATAAAAGTATACTAAATATTTATCGATATTTTAAATAAATAGCTAACCGTTGCTGCAGCTAAAAAAGCAACAGTTTTAATAATAATAAATAAATAAGCTATTTTAATTTATTAACAAGTTATTGGACGCGGCAATATAACCGTTTAATTTTGCTTAATTACATTTATTTTTGTTTAATATATAAATTTATTAATTTAAACGAATAACAAAGTATTGCGTAAGTATGCATTTATAGCGCGCGGCAAAAAACTAATAAACGCTATTATTAACAAATATATTGCAAAAACTATTTTTTATCGTAATATTTTTAATAAATTAATTTAAATTCGCAAAAAAATAAAACTTGGAATTATAACCGATTTAAAGATTTAAAAGTGTTAAAAGGTTAACTGGTTTAACGTTTGCGAACACAATAACGCAATGTTTAAAAACAAATTTAATATTACCGACGATTTTTTAAAACAATTTTTTATTACAGAAAACAATGCTTAAATAGCATAAACGGATAGTAAACAAGTTAAAAAAACGGACAGTAGCTTACGGCGACCGGAAAACGTTTTATTTAAAATAATAAAATACGGTATTTACATATTTAACGAAAACTTATAATTTATTAAAGCTAAAATATAAATATTTAAAAAATATAACGTATAAATAAATACCGGTATAATTTAGCTTTTAAAATACAAAAAAATAAAAGTTAATTTAGTTAAAAAATAGCAAAAGCAAAAAATTAAAATTTGCGCATATAAATTAAATATATAAAACAAAAAAATATTAAATAAAACTTTTGATTTTATGCAAAAATAAAGCAAACTAAAATAAATGCAAAAGCTAATTTTTTTCGGATGTCTAGTATTTATAACCTGGAGAACAGTTAATAATTAGCGAAAAAAACGCGTTATAGTTAATTTACAACTATTAAACGCAATAACTGTTTTAAACGTATATTTAATGCTAATATAAAAAAATATTATATTTAATATTTGCGGCAAAGCTGTTTTTATAGTATTTAATATCGCATTTTTTTTTTATTAATTACTAGTTTATTTTAAGCATTAAAACTATATAGTTGTTATATCGCCAAAAAGCTTTAAAATATTTAACGTAGCATTTATAGGTTTTAAAAATAGCTTATTTTATGCCTAGAGGTTTATCGATATTTGATTAAAAAACTTTAGTGCATTTTGCCGAGCTTATATTAACGATATTGTTATATTTAGCAATTTAAAAAAAAATATATATATATTTTATTTCAAACAAATATTATAAAAGTTTTAAAATATAAAATTAGCTTTTAACTTTAAAAAATCTTTTTGCGGATATTTATTTATTAATTTTTTTAGGTTATAAGTTAACAAGCATGTTATTTATATAACGATAAATAAAATAGCAGCTATTTAAAAGCTTAAGTTTTTTAAAACACTAGGCAAACTGGAAATATATATTAGCATAGCTACTTAGCTTAAAAAATATATTTTATAGTTTTAGCAAAAGGTTTTACTACTATAAACACGTAAAACGGCTGTAATTAACGAAAAAAAAAAATTATTTTATAAAAAAACTAAACGGCTAGAAAAAAATGGACTTTAAGCCGAAAATTTAACGCAATAAATAAAAAAAAAAGCAGCTTTAAAATTTTTTAAAACAATTTTACTTAAAACTTATACCTGGTATACTAAAATTATACTAAAACTATATTTTTTAAAATAAACGCTTTTAAAAAATAAAAATACGGTGTTATAATATTTTATTTAAAAAATAAATAAAACGGCAAATTTATACTAATTGACCAAATTTAACCAATTTTATTTTTGAGTAAAGTTTTGACAAAAATAAACGCAAATATTACGCAACTAAACTAAAAGTCGCATATTTAGTATGGATATGCTGTTAATTGAAATTATAAATATAATTATATATAAATTTTGTTATAATTTTTACCGATTATAAATTTACTTAAAGTATAATTTTGCAAAAGAATTTAGTTATTATAAATGTTGTGAAAATAAACGAAAAACTAGCTAACATTTTAATATATTTAAATTAATATAAACTAAATATTTAATATATATCCGGTAAGCTAAACTTGGTTTTAAACGCACTATTTAAACTGCTTATAAAAGCAAACGCAAAGGATAACGCCAAAGTACAAAACGAGGTTAAATTAAAACTAAACGATATAGCAAATAAATTTGCATATATTATTAGCGTTATTTAAATCGACGATAAATTTAAAAAAAAGCTGGCAAATAAATATGCTAAAAATAATAAATTTAATACTATTATTTTTAAACTAGAAAAACTAAAAAAATTTAATTTTAAAACAAACAAAAACGGTTTATTATTTTATAAGCTAAAGTTCGGTTTTAAAAAATTTGTAATTTTAAAGTTTTATTTAAAAAACGTTTTAATTGCTGCATATAACAAAAAATATTATTTCGGCATAAAACAAATAATATAAAAACTAGAAAAATTTACTATAAAAAACTTATCCCGTTACGTTCGAAAATATTTTAACTATTATTTTAAATGCCTAAAAAATAAATAAAACCGAAGCAAGCTACCCGGCAATTTTCAACCTATAATAACCGAACTTATTTTATTTTATATAGTAACAATAAATTTTATTATTAAAATGCTAATAATATCGGCAAAAAATACACTATAAAAACTAAAAAAATTTAACAAATATAACAGTTTTTTTATAATTACTTGCAAATATAGTAAAAAAACACTGCTTATCCCAGGATATATTATATATATAGCCAAAAATTAGGCAAAAATTCTCGCTAAAATGCTATTAATAAATAATTCAAGCATACCAAAAGTTATTATATTAAACCAAGGTTTCAAATTTTTTTTTACGTTTTAAAAAACATTTTTTACTAAAATAAACATAGCACTTAGATTTTTTACGGCTTATTACCTACAAATAAACGGATAATCCGAAAAAAAAAACCAAAACGTTAAAATTGCTATTTAATTTTATTATTTTAATTTAAACATACTTTAAACAAATATTATTTTATTATTGCAGCACACACTAAACAATATAAAATAAAAAACATTAAAACGTTTACCAAATAAAATTGTTTTAAAATTTAAACTAGCTATACCGTTATTTATTATAAAGGTTTTAAAACAATTTAAAAATTACAAAACAGTTTAAAAATTATATTAAAAAAAAGCACAAGCAGCTATTAATTTTGCAGCCGCAAACACAAAACTTAAATATAACAAAAAGTATACCTTTTTAAAATTTAACGTTAAAAATAAAGTATATTTTAAACTGCATTAAAAATATAATTTACTAAAAAAACTACTTAAAAAATAGTTTTAGCAACAAGTAAAACTATTAATAATCGTTAAAAAAGTAAAACAGTTGGCATATAAATTAAACTTTCCGAGACATTAAAAAATCTACCGAATTATATTTATTGCATAACTATATTTAAAACTAACGACAAAAAACTTATACCAAAAAAAACGACCTTAACCCGGACAAATATATACAGATAATAACGATAATAAATAGCAATTATACGAAATAAAACAAATGCTAAATAAACGTGTTAACAAACAAAGCAAACGTTTTTAGCTGAAATATTTTGTCCGATAAAAAAATATTTAGCTATTTATAATTAATGATATTTTAAAAGTTTATTGATGCAAAACGCTAAAAGATTGGTATAAGCATATAATATTGCTTATTTTATATTTGCCGAAAATATAAAAGTTAAACCAATTAAAATAGCAAAAAACAGTTTATTTTAAAAATTAACTATTGCAAACAAATAAAAACTGGTTAAAACTATTTTATAAACAAATATTTAGGTGTATTTTTTTTAATAACGCGTTTTTTATAATAATGCGCTTTTTATGCAAATATAAAAGCAACGCGCACACTATTATTATTATTATAAAATTTTTAAAAAAAATATATATAACTATTTTTTTATTATTTTTATATATATAAAAAATAACTACAAAAATACTAAAATTTTAGTTTACGATTAATTTAGCTTATTTTTAACACTTTTAAAATAAACCCAAAGTAAACAAATTTCATTATAAATTGTAACTGCTAAAAATTTAAATAAATCGGACAGAATATATATTGCCAAAACAAATATAACGCACGGAACAAATATAACATTTTAAATCGCATATAATATCGCTAAAATAAACGTTACGCATAAAATAAATACTATATTTTAAACATTATACTTTTAAATTTTTATACATTACCGAGTTAAACATATATATTTTATAACTTAGATAACATTATGGCTTAAAACTTTTTTAACCAAGAATTTAACTATAAAGCGAACGCAAACATTAGCTTTAAAAATAACATTGCATTTATAGCTGCTTAAAAAAAAAACCCGAAATTAAAAAAATATACTAAACTTAAAAAATAGCTATTAATATAATATAAACTAACCAAAAAACGCAAACTTAAGTTTAAAAGCAAACTTAACATAAATAAAACAAATTATTACACTTAAATTGCTTTAAAAAAAATTTGGCCAAACGTTATCGTTAACACTTTTATTTAACCATAAATAAACGTCGACAAAATTATTGCATAGCTAATATAAGCTAAGCTAATAAACAAACTATTTAATACTAAGCTATAAATAATATTTAAAGCTTAAATAAACAAAGCTGCTAACGCAAAACGAGCATAAAACTAAACAAATAAATTTAAAATAAACTTATTTTTTTTAAAACCTAAGTTTTAAAAAACACTACAAATTGTTAAAAACGCAAAATATAAATACGGCATAATTTTAACTAAAGCAAAAAAAAAACTAAATAAACTAAAATTTATATAAATTTATTTAGATTTTTATACCTGAAAAATATTTAAATACTAAAAATATTAAGCAAATAAATATAACTTAAAATATGCTGCGTTAACTTTAGCTAACGCAAAACTAAAAAAAAAAAAAACAGCTTTTATGCTTAGCAAAAAAATCGAATTTCGCAAAAAGCTACTTACCGCTAAATAAAATATGCTGAACAAAAAAAAAACGATCGTAAAAATAATAACGCTTAAAAAAAAACCGTTGTTAATAAACAACAAAATTTTAACAAAAACAAAAACAAAAATAACAAAAAAAATAACAAAAACAAAACAAATATTTTTGCAATATTACCAGCTTAATTAACCGTTTTTATTTAATTTATTAATATTGCTTAATAAATAACGCTTGTTATTTAAGCAATACTTGTTGTTTTAAACGCATTTATTTTCTAAGCAAAATTACAAGTAAAACTTATTGTTTAAATAAAATTTGTTGTATAAATAAAACCTGTTGCTTAAATATAACTTGTTATTTAAACATAGCTTATTGTTTAAGCAAAACTTATTATTTAAATATAGCTTATCGTTTAACCGAAATTTATTATTTAAATATAATTTATTGTTTAAATATAGCTAACAAAATTTGTTGTTAAACTGGTTAACCAATTAACTTTAGTTATTAAATTAATTATTTAGCTATTTTTAATTGTTAAACCGTTTATTTTAACCAATTAATTAATTGTAATTATTGCTTTAATTATTTAACCTTTTGTTTTAATTAATTAACTAGATTTTATTGTTTAAATATTTGCACCGGTTATTTAACCTTTTGTTTTAATTAATTAACCGGATTTTATCGTTTAAACATTTGCATCGGTTATTTAATTTTTAGCTGCAAGCTAACCGTAAACATAACTGTTTAATTAAGCTACCGGCTAAAATTCCGAATAAATAATTATAATATCGGATACATTTAAATTAATTATACCATTAAATACGGATGTATTTTTTATTTTTAATAATAACGATAACGAGATTATAAACAACAATTAAGCTAAATTTATAAATTATAAATATAAAACAAACGGACATATTTAAGCTTATACCAATATATATATACGACGGGACAGTACGGATAAACGCACTTAAAATAATACAAACGGACGTATTTAAGCTTATATTAATATATACATAAGACGGAACAGCACGGACAAACGTACTTAAGATAAGCATAAATTTGTACAGCCGAATAAGGTATTCGAGCAAAAATTAAACGTTTTACAGATAAAACTAATATATATACTATATTTACCAGCCGATGCAAAAAAAAAATATGTTTAATTATTTATAGCAAAACAAAATATGCTATATAAAATTAAAATTAAATATAAAGCGCTATTATTTAACAAATTTTGCGAAGCAAAATTAATTACACTTAAACTGTTTAACGATTTTTATTTAATTTAACAAGCAGCTAAAACTAACGATATTAAACTTAAAAATAAAATCGAAAAAATATATAAAGCAGCAATTAAACAATTTACGGCTATAATGTTAAATATAATTATTAAGGCCACATTTAGCAAATTAATCAAGCTATACGTTAAACAAATTATTAACTAAATTTTCGAAAAAATGCATATATATACTTCTGCTAAATTTAACAATATAATCAAAAAAGTTTTTGCATTTTATAAAAACTTTATATTTAATAATTTATAAAAACGCATATTTAAGCTCGAAAAAACCGTAAACTTTCGTTTTTTATATTTTAATTTTATATATATATATTTTAACTATATAAAATTAACAGTTTAACTATACGGACAACGCAACAAACCTTTACCTTAAAACGAACTTAAAACAGTATAGGATAAAATACTTTAATTTAATTTTTAAAAGCTCCGCGGTCGTGTTTTAACTAACGAAATTAACAAACTAAAACGACTATTAAAAAAATAAGTTACGACTTAAAATGTTTTATAGTAAATCGAAAACGATTTTTTTTTTTAGGAAAAGCAAATTGTAAAAATATTAAGTTAAAACAAGTTAAAACAGTAAAACAAAATATTAAGTTAAAACAGTAAAACAATAAAACTAAAACTTCAGCTTGTATACAAAAATATTTCTAAACAAATATATTTAGCTAGTTAAACATAAGCAATTATTTACAAATTTTCAATTTTATTTTAAAAGTTTTAAACTATAACAATAATTTATAATAAATACCGCTAAAAAACTTATTAAAATTTTTATTAAATAGTTAAACAAATAGCTTTATAAAATTTTTAAAGTTTATTTAAAAAATATTAAAAACAAAAAAAAAATAAATGCTTTTAAATTTGTTACCGATTTAAATAAAGCTTTTTAGCATATATATTTAGCGTAAGCTATTTTATATTAAAATATTAATAATTAAGCTATTATAAATAATCTTTTAAATCATTATATAATTGCTACTAAATTTTGCTAAAAATTTACTATATTAAATATGTTATAATTTACCAGTAAAATTGTTAAAAAAAAAGCTTTTTATATAGCAAAATTTACAAACAAATAAGCAAAAATAAACAAGCTTAACAGCAATATAAATAAAAAGCGCTTACGCTAAACTTGCTAAAAAAACAAGCTTATAATAAACAAATAAATTTTTTTTAACAAAATTGTTAGCAAAAAAAAAGCTTTTAAAATATTTTTAATAAGCGTTTTTGCGCAAATATTAAAACAAAAGCTAAACAAGCTAACTTAAATATATCCGACTATATAATATATAATAAACGCTATTTAATTGGGCTTTGCTGGGATGCTTTTTTAAAGCTTTGCTTTAAAATTTAACAAATAAATATTTAAATCGAAAAAAAGCAAAAATAAAAATAGCTAGCGAAAAAAACGTTTAACAGGTAGAAAAAAAAGCATAACGTTAAAACCGAAAAAAAAAGTTAAATTTAAAATCTTTGCTAAACACCAACTAAAAAATTAACTAATAAAACTTTTTATAGCGCATATAGTAAATTTATTTTATATATTAAAAAAAATCGCTAAATTTTATATATTAAAAAATTACCTTAGAATAAATTCTAGGTTAAATATTTATATATTTAACTAAAAACAACAATTTTTAAATATAAAAAATATAAATTTAAAAAATATAATATTTGCTAAAAACAATGTGTTTTTTATATAAAGCTAAAAAAAAATCGATATTAAAGCAATAAACTTTAAAGGCTTTATTATATACCGGTTATATAATATAGCATATTGCCCGAATATAACTATAAACTTAGTATTTTTATAAGTTTTAAATCGACTAAAAGTTTATTAAAATAATAAGCTAAAATTTAATTAATTAAAATATTAATAAAAAAAGCCTTTATGTTTATTAACCTATATATATAAACAATATGTTATAAAACATTTATTTGCAAAAATTATTAAACAAACTTTTTATATATAAAATTTTTTTTTAAATTTATATATTAAAAAATCAAGGTTTAAAGCAAGCTTATATTGCTAGCATTAGTAGCTCGGATATATAAAGCTAAAACTTTTTAAACGGTTATTTTTTTACACCAAAAAAGTAATAATTATTTTTTGCTTTAACAATAAAGTCCGAACAGCTAAATATATAATATATAATAAATTAAAAGCTTGCTATTATATAGTATAAAACGTTTGCTTAAAAATTACTAAGGCCGGAAATCGATTAGCAATTAATTTTTACAAATTTAACAATTTTTTTAACGGTAATAAAAAGCTTTAAAAAATCATATTTGTTATAAACCGATATTTTAAATATATTTAAAATTATTATGCCGATAATAAACGTGCTAACATTATTTAAAAAAATTTTAAAAATTATATTAAATATATTAATTTTTATTTTAAAGCTAAAATAAAAATAATAAAGTGTAATAATAAAATATTAAATATTAAACAAAATATTTTAAAGCTTGTTAATTATTTTTACTATGTTTACAGCATTAAAATAAAGTTTTTTTTCCGTATATACAAAATTTTAACGGTAGCGCTAAAAAAATAAAAGTTATTATTAAATACCAAGCAAGCTCGATAAAAAATAATTGTAAACTTTTAATTTTTTTATAGCCGGAAATAGTACAAATAGCAATATATTTATATAACCGTACGCCAAAAAAAATAAACAAATAGCAAGCTTTTTAAAAAAAAATTTATTTATATTTTAATAATTTACAAAGTATAATTAGCTATAAATAAAAACTATTTATAGCATATTTGCGGGTGTATAGCTATATAGCGTTTGCTATAATTATTAAAGCTAAATTACAAAAAAAAAAACGCTGAAAGCTTAACTTAAAAATTTAAATAAAATATTTAATAAATTATTAATTTATTAATACGTATTAAATTTAGTTATTTTAAAAAAATCAAGTTATTATTATTAAAAATATAATTTTTAATAAAAACAAATTTTTTAATAAAAATAAAAACAATTTTTAAAACAATTTTTTTAAAATAAGCCGAAAAAAATATAAAACGCTGCTAAATAAAATAACTTATTAAGCAGCCGCTAAAATAAATAAAAAAATAACAAGTTTTTTAATATAGTGTTTAAAAACGCGGCTAAAAATATTAATAAAATTAAAAACAAAAAAAATTTAAGCAAAAATAAACTTATAAATTACAACCAGAAAAAGCTTAACAAATATAATTATTTAATAATAAATTTAATGTTTAAATTATAATTACTAATATTATAAAAATTTTTAAAAGCAGCACTGCTAAATTTAATTATAGCTAGCTTAAAATTGTTAAGTTTAAATTTAAAAAATAATTTTTTATATTTATAGCACTAAATTACTTTAATTTAGCATTTATAAATTAATTTTTTAAATTAATAACTTGTTTTAACGCGGCAAAATTATATAAAAATATGCTAATTAATAAAAAAAATATTTTAAAAGCTAAACGTAATAAACTGCTAAAAAATTTTTAAAAAATTTTACAGCAATTAATTATAGCTATTAAATTTTATTAAAAACTTTGCTGCTAAAAAAAAAGAAAACTTTTAATAAAGCTTATTATATATTTTGTAATTAATTATAGCTATTAAATTTTAATAACGGTAAAATAGCAAACTATTATAGCAAAATATAGCTATTAAATTTCGAACATGTTATTAATAAAAAAAAAAAGCTTTTAAGCTAGCTAACAAGCATTTAAAAGCTTAAAAAAATAACAAATATATACGTTAAAAAAAAAAACCTTAAGCATATTAATAAATATTTAAAAGTTTATTTACTTAAATTTTTTTAAAAAAAAATATATATAAGCAAAATTTATTATTGCTGCTAAAATAACATTGCAAGCTTAAAATTTATTTATTAAAAAATTATTTTTAAAAAATTAAATATATTTATTTATAAAGCTATAAACAAATAAAAATTTAAAAAAAATTTATTTTAAATTATATATAAATTTATATATATAAATTTAATAAATACAAATATTATAATAAAAATAAAGCCTGGCTAATAATATAAAAAAATTAACAGTTTAATAACGGCAAAAAAAATATTTATGCTAGCATTTTAACAAATAAATTTTTTAAAACATTAATAATTATAGCAATTAAATTTAATTTTAAATTAAAGCAATATAACGTTATAAATACTTTTATTAACGCTAAATTAAACAAAAAAATTTATATATAAATATTATTTAATTATTAAAAACTAAATATTATTTTTAAATTATTGCAAACTTTATATAAATTATAAAAGTTGTTTTTATTGTAGCAAAAAAAGCTTTTTAAATTATTAAAAAAAATAAATTTTTTACCGATATTTTATAAATTTTGCTATTATTTCTATTAAAAAATGCTATTATTTATATATATTAACGATATTATATTAGCTTATAATAAAAAAAGCTAAAAATTAGCCAATAAAATACTTGTTAGCTTAAAATAATAATATAATTTAACCGGTAAAAATAATTTAAAATTAAGCTAAATAGCTATTATAGCTTTTTTAAGCTTTATATATTAAAAAAATCGCTAAAATGCAAAATATTATTTTTATTATTTATGCAAGCACGCTAATGCAAACGGAAAAACTTTTTTCGTAAAAAAAAAAATATTACCAAAAAATATTTACTAGTACTAGCAAAAAACCAGCTTTATTTTATATGCTGCAATAATTATATGCTTAAATATAGCGTTTAAAGCTTTAAAATTAGCTTAATTTAATTATAATTTTTTTTTTTAAATAGTATAAAGCAGTTAACAAATTTTTTATTTATTTATTATTTATTTAAAAATATATACTATAATTTAAAAATAAAAATAATTTTATAATAGCTAGTAATATTTTTTTTGGATAATATATTAAATAAAAAAAGTTTTTAAATTTATATTATAAAGCTTTTTAAAAAAATTATTAAATAGCAATTAAACAAACAAAATATAATTATTATTTTTATTATTAAAGCTAAACTTTTTGCTTTAATATAAACAGTTTAAAAAGTTATATATATAAACCGATTTATTAACAAGCTAAAAATTACGTTAAAAAATTAACATATTTAAATATTATGCGATAATTAGCAAATTATAAGTTTAATTACTAAAAAAACAACTTTGTTATATATTAAACTATATTATATTAATATTTATAACTATTAATTACGTTAAAAAATTAAAAATAAAACTATTTTAGTAAAATGTATATTTATTAATAATATAATTGCTAACAAATTAATAAAAATTTTATTAGCGCAAAAATAAAATATATTTTTTAATTAGCTTAAATTAATTAAGCTATTAAAAAATAATAAAATAGCTTTAAGTTTATTTTTGCTTTTTAACAAGCTTAAAAGCAAATTAATTAGCAAAAAAAATTTTAAATAAATATTTAAAATATAAAAATTAAAAAATAAATTATAAATTATAAATTATAAGCTTAATATAAAAATTATAAAAAGCAAAAATAAAATTTTTTTTAATTGTTTAAAAACTATTAAAACTAAAAAAAACTTTTAAATTAATTATTTTAAAAAATTATTAATTAATAATTTTAAAGAATTATAAATTAATTATTTTAAAAAGTTATAAATTTATTATTTAAATAGCTAAAGTTTATGTTTTTTTTTTTTATTTTTTTTTAATTAAGTTTAAAAGTGTATAAACTATAATTTGCAGTGCTTAAATACGCATTTAAAGCGTACTAGCAATAAAAATGTTGTATAAAGTATAAATAGCACAGCAAATATTAGCAAACTTATTATTTATTAGCTAGCTAATATATAACGCAATTATAATAAATAAATAAATTTATAAAAGTTTATAAAAATATTTTAAAATATATTATTAATAACAATTTTTATTTTTTATAATTTTAAAATATTTGCTAGTAAAGCAGCTTTAAAAAGCGTTTTGTATGCAGTATAAACAAAACGTTTTTTTTAAACTTTTAAAAAAGCCGGTTAACTGCAGCAATAAAAATAAACACGTAAACTACTTGCTAAAATAAAAGCTAAAAATAAAGCGGCAATAAAATTAACAGCAAAAGCAGCAGTGCGCAACAAAAATACCGGCAGCAAAACAAATAATATAATAATTATTTACTTAAAAATAATAATAAAAATATTAAGCAAATTTAGCAAAAAATGATTTAGTAAAAATATAGTATTAATAGCAGCAGCGCTAAAATATGCTTTATACAAAAGCATAACAAAAGCAGCAAAAATATAAGCAGCTAAAGCGCAAGCAAGCAAAAAGCAGCTAAAAAGTTTTATTATAATTAAGCGTAAACGCAAGCGCAACAGCAAGCAAGCTAAAATATTTTTATTGCTAAAAAATAAATTAAATAAATTAATAAATATATTAATATTATATTATAAGCTTTTATAAACAATATTTATAAAAAAAGCGCATATAATATAATAGCAATAATAACGTATATAATTTAAGCGTGCTATTTTAAGTTAATAATTTTTGCAATTAAACATAAAAAATTTTAAACCGCAAAATTATTATATTAAAAATAAATATTTATATAATTTTAATTATTAATATATTAATATTAATTTTTTTTTTGCATATTTTGCAAAAATATATATATTTAAGCAAAATTTTAAATATTTATAAAAATAATATTATTAAAACTAAAAAATATTAATAAACAAACTTTTTATATATATTTATATAAATTTATATTTGCTACTATAAAATATATTTATTAAATTGTATAATAACAAGCTATAAACACTATTTATATGCTTTATATACACACGTATATAAATCGCTATTATTTTTAGCGCACCATAACAATATTAACGCGCCATTTATATATGCGCGTGCAAAACGCCTTAAAAACACTTACGCTATATTTAAATTAATTTACTAAAGTAATTTTACTTAAAAAAATATATTAAATTTTGTAATTTTTATAAGCAAACTAAAAAAGCCTGTAAAGCCTAAATAATAAAATTACCACATTACCTAAGCAAAGTGGCGTACAAGGTGTGGCTAAGCCAGTGTTATTGGATTTGGTGGTCTCTATGGGCGACCCAAATGAGCCTGTGAGGCCTAAGTGAGAAGATCACCACATTACTTAAGCAGAGTGGCGTACAAGGTGTGGCTAGGTTAGCGTGGCGTACATACCCACACCTAGAAAAGCTGTAACTAGAGAAAATGCCTCAAGACAGAACAGAGAGAGCCAGACACAATACAGCGACGAGATCACATGTCAGATTTGAGTCAATTACATAAAGTCTGGTCAGAATTGTCTGTGTATTCTTTTTCTGTTGAGGGCCTCTATCTTCTGGCTCCCTCTTTTAA
>MU389563.1:0-21792 GCA_022578775.1 Xylaria venustula | reverse complement strand
TTAAATAAATTTAATAATAATATAATTAGCAAAAATAAGCTAAAATATAAAACTTAAAAAAATATAATTATAATAATTTAATTTACTATAAAAAATTTATTTACCTGTAAAATTATGCCGTAATTTTATTAAAAAATTTTATAAACATTTTTTGCATAAATATTAAAAAATAGCTAAAATAATATATAAGCTATAAAAAAAATATAATTTTTTAAAGCTAAAAAAAACTTTTAAAAATATTATTAAAAAATATAATATTTGCATTAAAGCTAAATTTACATAATATAAACTATATAAATTATTTTAATTAATATAAATATTTAATTAAATATAGTATACTATTGCTTAAAATTTTATTACCAAATTATTTTTATTAACAAATTTAATAACAAAAATGCAATATAATGCAATATAAATTATTATAAACCGATTTATAAAATATATATATTTTTTATTTTTTAAAACAAACGCAACGGCAAAATAATTTATATATATTTTTGTTTAATAATATTTTAATAAGCATAAAATACCAAACAAAATTATTTTTAACCAAAACAAACTATTTATATTAAAGTTTAAAAATAATTTTTTTAAACAAATAAAAATAAAATTTAAATTTTTAACTGCATATTATTTTTAAACAAATAAATAAACAAAAAAATTAAATTAAACATTTAAACAATATTTTTAAACTTATATTAATTATTAGCAAAATAATTAAATAAAATTTTTGCTTATAATATAAATTATATATAATATATTTGTTAATAAAAAAATAAACATATTTTTATATAAAATAATATATAATAAATAAGCAAAAATTAAAAAATTAAAAAAATTATTTATAAAAATATTATATATTTTAGCTATAATTTTTAAAGCTAAAATAATTATAATTAAAATTAAAATAATTTAAATTAAATTGCAAGCTTAACTTTAATTTTTGCAATAATAAATAGTAAAATATTATAATAAAAAAAAAACTAAAAAACTAGTTTTAACAAAAAAAAACAAAATTTATTTATTACAATAAAAATAAAATATTATATTAAAAATATTATAAATTACAATAAAACAACTAAATAATAAATTAAATTTTAAAAAATTTGGCTTTTTTAAAATTAAAAAAATTATTTTACTAATTAATTATTAATTATTATTACCGAAAATAATATAAATTTATTTAGTTTTTTATATTTTTTTATTTAAATTAACGCTAAACAATATATTTTTTAAAACATAAATTAAAGTTAAAATAAATTAAAATATTTATAAAGTCGAAAAAATATTAAACTTTTGTTAAAATAGCAAAAAAATTAAATATTTAATAAAATAAAAAAAATATTTATATATAAATAATGTATAAAAATTTATAAAATATTTAAAAAATGCCGCAATAATTATAAATTAATTTTATTAACAATATTTTAATTAACTAAAGCTTAAAAAAATCAATTTTAAAAAAAATATTTAAAAAGTTTTAATTAAAATTTATTAAAGCAGCTTATATTATTTGCGCTTTTTTTTTTATATATTTTTTAATTAAAAACTTTTGTTTTTTTTAATATATTTTAATTTATTTAGCTTATTTAAAAACTAAAGTTTTCGCTAAACTATTTATATATTTTTTATTTTTAAAAATTGTTTTTACGTTTGTAAACGCGCTAATTTATTTAATATAAATTAAAAACTATTTTATATACGTTTTAATTTATTTTGCATAAAAAAAATTGTTATTTCGCTTATTTTTTTTTATTTTTAAATTAACAGTGTTTAAATACTATATTGTTTATAATATTTATTTAAATTTTTAAACCGTTATAAAAACAATTAATATAAACGCATTTTATACAACAAAAAATATTTTTTAATATTTTGCATATTAATGATCGATTAAAACAATAATAACAAAGCATAATTTTATAATTAAATTAATTAATAAAAAAAGCAAAAGCAAGCTTTTGTTTAATTTTAATTAAATAGTTAGCTTTTTTAATACACCTAAATATTTTAAAAAAAAATAGTAAAAAAAGTTATTTACGAAAAAGAAAATTATTAAAACAACAATTTTTTTAAAAAAAAATATTGTTATAAATATATATTAGTATAAAAATAAACTAAATAGCAGTTTAATATTTTTTTTGTTTTTTTGCACTTGTTTTTTTTTTTGCGTTTATGCTTTTTTTTTATTACATAATGATTTATTTAGCTTACCAAGCTTATAATAATTTATAGCTTATTAAGTTTATAATAATTTATAGCTTATTAAATTTGCGGTAATTTAAGCGATTATTATATTTTTTATGTTTATATAATTATATATTTTTTTATATTTAGTTATTTGTTTGCTTTTATTTTTTAGCTATTAATTTAAAATTGCTAAGCACTAATATATTTATTATTTCGATATTTAGTAATATTTTTTGTTGCATAGTAATAAAAGTACAATAAATTTTTTTAACGAACACCTGCTAATTTTTATACTATTACTTGCAAATTAAAAACCCTTAACAAGTTTATTATATTGTTATATAATAAGTTTGTTATATTTAATTAATGTAATTAAACTTTTATTATTTAAGCAAAAAAGCGGTGTTATATATTTTACTGAAAAAAAGTGTATTTTGTTTACTATTTTAAAAACTATTATATATTTTTAATTTTTTAACTTGCTTTTTTAAATACGCAAGTTTTTTTATTTTTATAATAAAACGTTAGTTATTACATTTTTAACTTTAAATCGATAAATAATAACAAAATAATATTAAGCTATTAAGTTTATTTAGTTTGCTTATTTTTAATTAAAATGTTATTTTGTAATAAAATATTTTAGTGCCCGGTAATTAATAATGATAAAAAACGGCTGTTTTTTTAAAGTTTAATTATTTTAAGTTTTTAACACTAAAGTTTTTTAATAATAGCTAGCATTTTTTTTATTATAAATGCTATAGTTTAGCTTAGCGCTATATATTGTTTCGAAAATATAAGCGATAAAATGTTATTTGCCGTTTTTTTTTTAAAACAAGCATTTAGCCGTTACTTTGTTAAAAACATTAATTTTTATGCAGGTTTTACGTTTAAAATAAAAATAAACTAAAATAAATGCATTAATTAATAAATATTTTAATTAATTAAACGTTTTGTTAAAAATAAATTGTTTAATAGCTAGTTATATAGATTATATGCTATAGGTTAAAATATAATATGCAAGCTAAATAAAAACGATATTATTTGTAAGTTTACTTGTTAATTAAATAATAGCTTAAAGTAACAAATATATTAATTAATTTAACAAAAGAAAATTTATTATTTAGTTGTTTTGTGTATAATACCTAAATTTTTTATATTATTATTGTTTTTTTTTTTTGTTTTATTAAATTATGTGCTCTAAAAATAGTTTTTGCACAGTAAAATTTTTAAAGCGGACTTGCTAAAGCAGTTTTTTTGCAGGATAAATTCTCCAAGGCGCTAGTTTTAATAGGGCTTATTTTGTGCGTGTTTTAATTAAGTGGGCGCAGGGTAAAACTTTGCAGAGTAGGTTTTTTAAGGCGCTAGTTTTAGTGAAGCTTATTTTGCGCGCATTTTAATTAAGTATACGCAGGGTAAAATTTTGCAAAGTAAAGCCGCTAAAATAGCATTTTTGTAAAATAATTTTTTTAAAGCGCTAGTTTTATATAAATACTAGCGTAAAATAAATTAAATTAAACATTAAATTTATTTGTTAAAATTTTATTAATTTTGTTAATATTAATTTTATAGTGTTTTTATATACTAATAATTAATTAAAAAAATTTAATATGCTTTTTTAATTAAAATGCGCAAGCAAAAAATATTTATATAGCTTAATTTTTTTTTAATTTGTTTAAAATCGCGTTTTATAAATTGTTATAATAAATTTTCTATATAAAATTTTTTTTAAAATTAGTTTATTTGCATAAAAATTTTTTAAGCTATATTTTCGATTTAAATAAAATTGGTAAATATATAAAAAAAGCCGACCGGCGGGTTAGATTGCAGTTAATAAACCAAATATTTAATAAACTATAGTGTTTATTTTTACTGTAAAATCAAAGCTTTAGTAAATAATATTTATTAAATGTTATTAATTTCTAACGGTTTTAATAAATAATATTTATTAAATATTATTAAATTTTAATGCTATTAGGAAATAATATTTATTAAATGTTATTAAACTTTAACGCTATTAATAAATAATATCTATTAAGTGTTATTAAGCTTTAACATTTTCGGTAGGTAATATTTATTAAGTCTTATTAGCTTTTAAGCACGGCAAAAAATACTGCGTTATTAAAATTGCTGTAATATAAATAGCTTAAATTTTTATAAGCAAATAAAAAATGCTAAATTATTTTTTATTAATAAATAATATTTATTAAAAACTTTTAATTTTTAAGCACGGCAAAAAAAACTGCATTATTAAAATTGCTATAACATAAATAAACTTTAATATTAGCAAAAAAATTTTAAGCAGCTTATAGCATACTGTTGGCAAAACTTTATACAGTAAAACGACTAAAAAATATAAATGTTTTTTTAGCTAAAAAAAGCATTAAGTAAATTAGCTTAAGTTTTTTATAAGTATATAAAATTAAACAGTTATAATAAATAATTTTACAGTTATAGTGATTATAAGCTCGATTAAATATTAAATTAGCAATTGTTTTAAATTTTTTAACATTAAAATAAATATTTTGCTATATTTACCTTAGAAAAAACTTGTATAAATATATAGCAATAAAGTTTTTATTTAATAATTAAAAAGCAACTTTAATTACAATTTTTTTGGTAAGTTTTTCGAATTAGCGCGTTAATAATAAAAATAAATTAACTAATTATTAAAGCAATAGCAAAAGCTTAATAAAAAAATAAATTATTAGCAAAAACGCGATACTTTTAAACAGTAGTAATAGTTTAAAACGTAAAAACCCGCTTAATAAAATTTAAAACCTAAAAAAAATGCCGGTATAATGTTTTTAAACTTTGTTATTTTATATAAATATAATTTTAAAAAGTCGATTTATTTTTTAAAAATATTATTTATTGCTGTTTTAGCTTGTACGGATTATTTTTTTTAAAGCTTAGCTGCTTAGCAAAAAAACTTTAAATAAATAAATAATTTAAAAAAACTTATTATATTAATTTATTAATATTTTTAAAGGCTGTTTTAGTTTTGCTGTTAATAAAAAAGCGTTATTTAGGTGTAAGCTATTAATTTGTTTTATATAAGCGTAATTATAGCTAGTATAATTTTTAAAAATTATTTTTTTAAAATTTTGTTTTTTTTTTATAATAAAAGGTATTTAGCGCGAATTAGCCGGCAAATATAGTTAGTAAAAGTTTTGCTGCTTAATAAATAAGCTTTTTTTATATTATCGGCAATAATTTTTTTTAAAATTTTAATGTATAGCTAGCAATAGTAAAAAATTTTCTATTTGTTAATTAACTAGTATTTATTAAAAAATAAAGGTCGGAAAATATTATTTTTTTAAAAATTATAGCTAATAAATATTATTAAAGCATTTTTTATAAAGTTAATAAATATATTATAAAAAACGTTTGCGCTGGTTGTACAACAAAATATTTATTGCTTTGTTATGCCGCAGCTAAAATTTGTAGGAAAAAAGTCGGCATTTAGCGCTTAGCAAAATATTTATTAACTTTTTGCGTTTTAAAAATTATAATTTATAATATTAATATAGCTAATATAAATAGTTTAAATTATACTATTTAAATTTTATTATTTAGCTTGCTATTTTTAATAAAGCTTGGCGCTAAATATATTAATAATATATAATTTTTAAATAATAAAAGTAATAAATATGCAATATAAAAAAAACAAAAGGTTATAATTAATAATATAATATTTTTTTAACAAAAATTAAAATAACAATAATAAACCTTAATAGCAAAAAATTTATTTTTTTTTGTTTAAAAAAAAAGTATTGCTATGCGTTTTTTAGTTAGCATTAATTATGCCGATTTTTTTAATTAATAAAAAAAGCTAAAAATAGCTTTAAATTTTTAGCTAAAAAAACTAGAGGTTTAGCTGGCTTTTAAAGCACTGCTGTAAATTTAAGCATTTATTAAAACTTGGCTTGTTTTATAAAAACAAAAGCTTTAGTTAAGCTATTTGCAGGCATTTTTTCAGTAAAAATATATTTTATATTTATTAAGCCGGCTTTTTATGCTTTTCGGACAAATTAAAACTTTATTAAAATATGCTTAATATGTTAATAATATTTTAAGTTTTTAAAAGTAGCAATAATTTTTATATTAATTTTAAAAATAATAATAAATTTTTTAACAAGCAATTTAATTTTTTTAAATAGTTTTTTAAACTATTAAGCCTTTTTAACTGTTTTAATAAAAGTAATATATTTGGCGTTAAAAATAAATAAAGCAATAGTGCTAACTTGTTTAAATTTTTAGCTAACCGTAGCATTAGCAATAATAATAGCATATATTTACGTTAATTTAGCGGTAATAAAACATTTTATATAATTGCTATTATTTGCAATTATAAAAATATAGTTAATTATAGCTAATATTGTTAGCTTAATATTTATTTTGTGGTTTATTAAGCTTAGCAAGTATTTAAACAAATTAATAGCAGCAAATAAATGTTTTTTGCAAAAGTTTTAAAATTTTATATCTAGCTATTAACAAATAAAAGTTATATCTGGTTAAATTATAAAATTAAAGCAGTTAGCAATGCTTATTATTTTTTAGTAATAGCAATATTATTTTTTAGTTAGCAAAAAGCTAAAAATTTTTATTTTCGGTATAAAAAGTTGTAAAAAAACTTTAATAGGCTTGATATTTTTTAAATTTAACTTTTTTAAAGTTTTTTTAATATATTAAAACTGTTAAAAATATAGCGTTTAATTAAATTTGTTTTGCTTAATTTTTATTTTTAAAAATTAAGCAGTAGGTTTTTTGTTTTTAATGCTAAAAATCTAGTAAATCTTTTTTTTAAGTTTTTTAATTAATGTTTTATTTAGTTTAATTAAAAAGCAATTGTTAATATAAGTTATAATAAAAATGTTTAATATTAAGTTATAGCAAATTAATAAATTATTTATTAATAAAATAAATTTTAATAATTTTAGCAGTTTAAACAGTTTGATTTGCTATTGTTTTAATGCTTGTTTAAGTTTATATAAAAAGCAAAAAACTTATATAATTTGTTTTAAAATAAAATTATATTTAGCCGCTAAATCTATATTAAACAGCTTAAAGTTTTTTAACAATATTTCCAGGCATTTTAGCAAATGCGTGTAAATAAGCTTTAAAAAGTCGCCGTTAAAAAAAGCTTTAATAAAATTAATTTGCTTAATTTTTTAGTTAAAAATAGCTGCTAATACCAAAAAAATTCTTTATATAAAAAGTATAGCAATAAAAGCAAATATTTCGTTATAATTAAAGCTAAATATTTATTTAAAGCTTTTAATTACTAGTTTAGCTTTAAATTTAATAATTTTTTTTAGTTTATTAAGCTTTTTTTTTAGTACTTAGCAATTATTAATAGCTTGTCGCTAAGCTTTATTTTTAGCTATAAATTTTAAAGCGCTTAATAATAAAAGCTTTTTAAACTTTAATTTAGCGGCTTTTAAATGCTTTTTTATATTTGCAGTTTTTAAAATATATTTTAAGTTGCGTGGTTTTTTTAAAGCTGCTATAGTAGCCAATATAATACTTTAAACAAAATTGTTAATTACTGCTATTTAATCGTTTATAAAAGTATTTATTTTTATAAAGTTATTTAATTACTTGTTAATATTAAATATTTTTTATTGGTTTTTTAAAAATATATTTTTATTTTTTATTTTTAAAAATTATTTTTCTTATTTTTAGGGAAAAATTAAAAGCTTAACTAAAATATTTGGTATAATCGGCAATTTTTGCGCGTTTACTTTTTTTATATCAAATTTTTTAAAAATAGCTTTTTTTAAAAAAAAATTAAGCTTAGGTAATACCGGTTTATTAATTTTATTAAGCTAAAGCTATAGCTTTTTTTTAAAGTTATTTAATTTAAATATTTTTTTTAAATTAGTACTGTTTGCTAAAACTAGTGTTTTATTTAGCAGTTTAACAGTGGTTAATTATATTACCGTATATTTAGCTTTAATATATACTAAGTATATTTTTTTGCTAATTATAGCTAATATTTAGCTTTTTTTTGCTTTTTTTGCCAGTTTAAAATTTTTAACCTTTTTTGCATAAATATAAAAATAATACACGGGGTTTTAATTGCTATATAACAAGTAAGCAAAAAATAATAAAACGTTAAGCTAAGCTTTAATATATTGCGTAAAGCTTAATAAAGCGTTACGTTTTTATTAATAACTGCTGTTTAGTTAATTAAGTTTATTATAACCAGTAGTATATAACACTAAAAAAAAAAAAAAATTCCGGCTTTTTGCATAGTTACTTATAAGCGGTTTAAAATTACTTTAATAAACCGTTTTGCTAAGCTATTTTATTTAAAAGTTTTAAAATTTAAATAATTGCAAGTAATATTTTTTTTATTTAGCTAGGTTTATACCACTGCGTTATAAACCTTAAATTTATTGTTATAATAAAAATATGCTAAATAAGTTTTATATTTATTTTTTAGCATTTTAAAAATGTTTTAAATAGCTGTTAAAAAAGTGTTTTTTTTTGTTTTTTAAAAAGCAAATTTAATAATATTAAATAGTTTTTTTAACTATTATAAGCGTATAAAATTGTTTATTTCGAGATATTAATTTTAAGCTAAATAAATTATTTGCTACTATAGTAAATGCTTTTATAAAATAATTAACTTTAGTAGTTATATATTTTTTAACGGTTTTATTTAAAGTATATTTTCGGCAAAAAAAATTTGTTTTTTTTATAAAGTTAAAATTAAGCAAACTTAAAGCTATTTTAGCGATTTTTTTAAAAAATAGTAATTTAATATATTTTAGTTTTTAGTGCTAAAATAATGCTAACTTTAATAATCGAAATAGCGTGGTCAAAAAATTAGTTGCAATAAATAGCAACAAGTTTTTTTTTAGTTTTTTCAATTTAAATTTTAGCACTAAAGATTTGTTACCATTAAGTTTTTTTTAATTAAATATTAAAAAAATAATATTAATTATTTTTAAATATATATTTTTTAAGTATTAAAAAAATGTTTAATTTTTAAAAATTAATATAAAAAGCTAGTTGTTTAAATTTTAATAATGCTATAATAAAATGCTTACTGTTATAAAAAATAAAGCTATTTATATATTTTGTTAATTTAAAGTAAAAAGCTTTTAAAATTATATTGCATTTAAATTTAAAAATATATAAAATATTGTTAAAAACTATTTTTTATAGGTATTATTGCCGCAATAAAGTTTAAAAATTACCGATTTTTTTTTAAAGCTTTAAAATAACTTTTTTTTGTAAAAATTTATTATGCTTTATTACTAAATTTTTTATAAATAGTAAAATTTGCTTTATTGTTTAAAATATTAACGGTGTTTTTTATATTATATAGCTAAAAATAATTGCTAGGTTTATTTTTTTATTTAAATTAAACTAGGTAAATAATTTATTTTTTAAAATTATTAAATGCTAATATAATTTAAAAACTAATATAATAATTAAAAATTTTTTTTATTTAGTTAAAAATTTAATAAAAGCTATTTTATGCCGTTTTTTTTTTTTAATTTTTGTTTGTTTTTTTTTTATTAAAAAGTTTTTTATTTTTATTTTTAATATTAATAAAGTTTATTTTTTTATAATTTAAAAATTATAGTTAAATTAATTAAGCTTTTAAAATTTTTTGTTTTAATGCTTAAATTAATAATAAAAGTTTTAAATAATATTTGCTATAAAAAATTTAATAATAAAATTATTTGCGGGGTTAATATAGCTTGCTAAGCGTATAGCTTGCTTAGTTTAGTTTATTTAACTAAAGCAAATTTTTTTTAATGCTTTTAAATAATTATTGCATTAATTTATAAAAATAATTACTGCTTTTCTTTTTTGTAATTTTAAAACTAAAAAAAAAATTTAGCATTAAAAAAATAAAATTTAAACACTTTATATAATTTTAATAAATAAAATTTTTTATATAGATAATTTTTTTTTAAATTATTATTAAGTTTATAAAAATTAATAATTATTAAAAACGTTTTTGCAGGGTTGCTAATTTAAATAACGTTTTTTTAAAAAATATTTGTAAAAATATTTTTAATTATTTAAAATATAATAGCTTGTTTAGTATTAAAAAAACAATTAATTAAAGCAAAATTTTATAAAAACTATAATATTTTAACAGCTTAAAATATAATAATTAAAACTTGCAGCTATTTTTTATAATTATTATCGTTTTTTAATTTTTAAAACTTATTAAATATAATATTTTATTTGTTTAATTTTTTGTTAAATTAGCTAAAACTAAATAAATATTTAAAGTTAAATTTTTATTTAATTTTTTTTTGTGCAGCTTTATTAAATATAATTAAAGTTTTAAAAAAAAAATTTTGCAATATTTTAAGCGCTGCTATAATTTATTAGTTTTGCTTTTAAAAATTATAAATAGCTTTTTTTAAAGTTTGTTGCAGCAGTATTAAATTAATTATAAACTGCTTTAAAAAATTTAAATTAAATATATTTTAAAGTAAATTATTTACATTTATAATATTAAAATTAAAATATTTTATAATAGTAAATTACTATAATTAATTTAAAAATAAAAAATAAAATTTAGTATAAAATTTATAATAATATTTAATTTTAAATTTAAAAATATTTTAAGTTTATAATTTATTAAAAATAAATTATTTAATAGCTAGTTATATAAATTATATGCTATAAATTAAAATATAATATATAAACTAAATAAAAACAATATTATTTGCAAATTTATTTATTAATTAAATAATAATTTAAAATAACAAATATATTAATTAATTTAACAAAAAAAAATTTATTATTTAATTATTTTATGCATAATACCTAAGCTTTTTATATTACTATTATTATTTTTTTTCGTTTTATTAAATTATGTGCTTTAAAAATAATTTTTGCAGAGTAAAATTTTTAAAGCAAAATTGCTAAAGCAATTTTTCTGCAGGGTAAATTTTTTAAAGCGCTAGTTTTAATAAAGCTTATTTTGCGCATATTTTAATTAAGTAAGCGCAAAGTAAAACTTTGCAAAATAAGTTTTTTAAAGCGCTAGTTTTAATAAAGCTTATTTTGCGCGCATTTTAATTAAGTGTGCGTAAGGTAAAATTTTGCAGGGCAAAGTCGCTAGGGTGGCATTTTTGCAAAGTAAATCCTTTAAGGCGCTAGTTTTATATAAACACTAGCGCAAAATAAATTAAACCAAACATTAAACTTATCCGTTAAACTTTTGTTAACTTTGCTAATATTAGCTTTATAGTGCTTTTACACACTAATAATTAATTAAAAAAATTTAATACGTTTTTTAGCAGTTTTTTAACTATTAAAAAGTTATATTTTTTTTGTTAAATTAAACAGCGGCTTAGTAATACAACTATATTTAAAAATAAAACGTTAATAAAAATTATAAAATTTTAAAAAAAATTAAACTATTTTTAGCGTAGCAAATTTTTTTTAATTATAAACTACGGCAACTTTGTTAAAGTTTATTTTAATGCCGTTTTTTTTTACGATATAACTAAAATATTTTGTTTTAATAATGTAAAACTTATATTTTTTAAAATTTGTTTGCAAATTGTTATTTTGCAGCATTTTTAATATTTTTTTAATATGTTTTTTATATTTTTTTATTATATTTAAAAATACTAGTATATTATTAATATAAACACTGCAAAAATTGTTAATATAGCTTTTTATAATTTCGTGTATATACCTTTAAAAAATAGCTGGTTTATTAATTAACTTAAACGGCATTATTTTATATTTATCTAATTTTATATTAAGTTTTAAATATAATAATATTTTTGTTGTTAAAATGCATTTATATTTTATAAAATACTTGGTGCATATTAATTTTTGTAAAAATTTTTGCTTTAAAAATATATAACAATGTTTTTTTAATTAATAATAATAAATATTTATTTTTTTTTGTTAATACGTTTATTTTCCGGTAATTTATGTTATATTTCGACGTTACAAAAAAAGTAAAGCTTTCGAAAACAGCATATATTGTACTGAAATTTAAGCATAAAAAAAAAAAAAAACTATCTATAAAAATAGCTAAAAATTATACGTTATATATATATGCAGTAAAAGGTGCGCCAGGTAGCGCCAGGTATAATGTTTATAAGTTAACAGGCGTTAAGTTAATAAGGTTTAGCTGGTTATTTACGCGTAACTATTTTTTTTTTTAAAAAAAATGCGTTTGCGCAAATTTAAACCAAAGTTTTTAAACAATATATTTTTTAGCTAGTAAAAAAATAGCTTTAAGTATTTATTTTCTGTATAATTATACGCTGGGCTTTTATTTTGTTGCGTTGTTATACTAGTTTTTTTATATATTAATGTTATAATTTTTGCTTATAATTACCGCTGATATATAAGTTTTGTTTTTATTAATTTTTATGCAATATTTTATGTAATATTTACGCGTTTTTTCGTTTTGTATTTTGGCGTACTTTTTTTGTTACGGGTCGTTTTGCAAGCTTATTATTGTTAAGGTGTGGTTTGTTAAATTTATTATTTTCGGCTGTTTGCAGCTAATAATTTAGTTGTATTAAAGGGCTAATAAAACCTAGTTTTTCGTTGTAAAACTGTTTTAGCAATATTGCGCTATTTTTAAAGTTTTCGGCTAAATACTATTTATTGTCGACGTTTTAATTTTTTTAAGTGATTTAGTACTATAGTTTTTTATAGTACAGTCGCGATATATAAATATATTTAACCACAAATTTTTTTTATTTTTTAATTTAATTATTTTGCCGTTTAAATTTTTAAACTTTTATTTCGGCAATAAATTGTTAAAATATTTGCGCAATCGGTCGGTATAATATTAATTAGTTGCTTTTTATAAAAAAATATTTTAAAAGTATATATATTATTTTTTTGTTCGAAAATTTTAAACGTTTGTTGCGTTATTAAATAATTTAATTTGTTAAAAAACGGTTGGTTTTTTACAATTCTTTTTTTTTAAGTATAAAAATATAATTTTTTACGTTAAAATTGGTTTTTTTGCAATTTATTAATTTATGCAGTTATTTGTTTTTATATGTGCACTAGGTTATTTTTTGCGGTTTTTATAAATTATGCTATTTTTTAAGTTTTTGTTTGTGCGTTTTTACGCAAAGCTTTTTTTTTTGCTAATAGCTTAGCTAGTTTTTATTTTGCTGTTTTATTTTTTTAATTAAAGCTAAAAAACATTAAAAAATTTATTTTTATTTTATAAGGCATTATTTCGGTTAATTAGTGCAGTAACGCAGCTTATGCATAATTTATAGCGGAAATTTTTTTTAACTAGTCGTTTTAATAATAATTAATATATAGGCAAAAGCGTTAGTTTAAATATTTATTTATAATTTTAGCTTGTTTAACAGTTTTATAGTATTTAGCAAATGCAAGCGTATGTTTAACGCTTATTAATTTGCATAGCTTATTTATAAAGCTGGAAATAAATTGCGGTTTTTTATTAATAATAATAATTATAAATACTTTAAATATTTTAAATATTTTAAATAATTTTCTATAGTATATTTTTGCTGCATTTATAGCCGTAGCATATATAATGCAAAATATTGTTTATGTTTTTTTGTTAAATTAGTTTACTATAATAAAAGTGTTATTATATTTAAGTTTATTTTTAAATATTTGTTTAAAATTTATTACTAAATAACGCTACATTTTATTTAAAACAAGTAATAATTATAATTTACCGGGTGTTTTATTTTTTAATATTTTAGCTAGTTTATATTTTAAACAGTTAAAAATATATATATTACAGTTGTTTTTTAGTTTAAGCTATTAATATCTTTTAGCAATTAATTGTTTTGTTTTAGTTTTTTTTAGGTATACCGTTAATATATAATTATAGCTTTTTTAAATTAACATTATGCGTAAATTAAAAATATTTAAAACTATTAATTTGTTTTTATAAGTAATAAATTTATTTTGAATAATTTAATTTTTATCGTTTTTTTTTGCTTTTTATTTGTAAATTTTTATTTTAAAATTATTGCAATTTTTGTTTAAAATTTTATTAATTAAGCAATATTTTTTAAAAGTTTTAGCTTTTAGTATAGGTTTTTTTTTGCAAGTTTAAGCTGTAAAATTAACTTTATAAAAGTTTACAATTTATATAAAGCAGTCGGTTGCAGTTTGCATATAAACGTTAATTGCAATTTAAACAGTATTGCTTTTTTTTTTATAAAAAAAAAAAGCTGGTTACCGGTTTAAACATTATAACGTGTCGGTAAGCTTTTTTTTTGTTTTAAAATACATAGGTTTTTTTATTTGCGAAATATAGCGTTTGCTACTACGTTTTGTTTGCCGGGTCGGTATATAATAATAAAGTTATATTTTAAAAATAATTTAATTTATTTTGCTTGTTATAAATTAAAGCGTTATTTTTAGCTAAAATATATTAATATTTTATAGTTAATAATAATAAAAAACGAGTTTTTGCAAAAATTAATTAATTTTGGTTTTTATTTTGTTAGGGCTAGTTTTACAGCTAATATTTTTTTATCGTAAATATTATAATTTAGCTCGACATTATATAATGTTTTAAAAAAAAATGCTACTGGGTGCTACGTATTACTATATAATTATAACAATATATTTGCTGTTATTTTGTTTAAAACGTTAGTTTTAATTTTTATAAATAAATCGTAATTAAAATGTTGCAAAATAAATGCTAATATTAATATTTTTTTTAGTTAATTAGTTTAACGGTTTAATTATTTATTTGTAATTTTTTACAAACTTTTTGTAAAAATTGCAAAATTTTAAAAATGATTAAATATTTTTTACAGATATAAATAATTTTTAGCTTTATATAATTTTAATTTTGCTTAAATTTATTTAAAGTTTTTCCGTAGTAATAATATAGCTTAAAAATTGTATTTTTGTAACGTAAAATTTAGATTTTTTAAAGTTAGCTTATAAACTAGCTTTTTTTAATTTATTAAGGATTTTTTTTATATATTTTTTATGTTTTTTTAAGTTGTTAAAATAAATAAAAATATTATTAATATATATGTTGCAAAAATTATTTAAATATTTAAACAATATATTATTAATATATTTTTAAAATATTGCTAATTTATTAGTTAAGCTAAACGGTAAAACTTTATAACAGTATACTTTATAACATATTTAAAACGTTATTAAGTTTTTTTGTTTAAATAGTATATATATTTTTTTAAACGCTTGTTATATATTAATTTTAATAAAAATTTTTGCTTGCGAAATATATAACAGTGTTTTTTTAATTAAAGGTAAAAAATATTTGTTTTTTTTTGTTAAACTATTTAGTTTTTAGTAATTTACGCAAAATTATATTTTACCGTGCGGTTTTTTAACAAAAAAATTGGTAAAACAAAGGGTATATTATTTAGCTTAATAAAACTTAAGTATAATTATTCGATAAAATAATTTTTAATTATTTTTAGCTTATTAAATAATATTATATATAAAAAAGTAAATTTAATGTTGTTTTTCGACTTTTTTTTAATAAATTTTATTTTATAATTTATGCTAAGTTTAAAAAGCGGCAAAATGTTAACATTTATTTTGCTAAAAATTTTTATAATATTATAATATTTTTCGGAAATAATTTTTATTGCTTTTTGTTTTAATTTTTTGTTTTTGTTTTTGAAATTTTTTTTTTCGTTTTAAAGCAATTAATTAATTTGTTAATTTAATATATAATAGTAATATTTATTTTATTTTTAATATTGTTGCGTTTTATTGTGCGGTTAAACGTAATTACACTAATTAACATTATTTCGGGTAATAGCCGTTTTTTATACTATTTAAGTTTATTTTTTTATATTTTGTAAAAACTGTAAGCGTTAGTTTTTTAAGCAGTTTATATATTTTTTTTAGTTTTCCGAGTTTTTTTTTTTTAAAAGTTAGCTTAAAAAGCAAAAAAAAATTATTACTTAGATTTTATTTTATTTTAGCCATATTATTAACTGTTAGGTTTTTTTTAGGTTAAATATTTAGTTTATATAAAATATTTATAACTTTAGGTTTAACGCATTTTTTTGCAAAAGTTTTCTGGTTTTTTTTTGTTTAAGTTTTGCGTTTAATTTTATATTTTTTTTTTATATTTTTTTAAAGTTTTAAATATTATAGCTAAATATTTGCTTTATTTAATTTAATTATTTTTATTTAGTTTAAATTTAACTAATATTATAAAATAAAATATAAAGTTATAACGTTTATAATTAAGCAAAATATTATATTTTTTAAACTATTTTTGTTTAAAAATAATATTGTGCTGCATATTTAAAACAAAAAAAAGCATTTTTTAAAACAGTTTTTTTTATATTTTAAAGTTTAGTTTTTATGCTTTTATAATTATTTGTTTGCTTTTGCTATCGTATTTTATAACAAAGCAAAATAAAATATTTATTTTTTTAAGTTATAAATATTTTATAATTTGTTTACCAAAGTAAATGCTTATAATAGCATAAAAACTGGCTTTTATATTTTTAAAAAAATTATAAGTTCGTAAAAAAAGTTTATTATTGCTTACAGTACAAATGTATAAAAAAAGCTTTTTTTAAAAAAATTTATTTACTAGTTCGTTTTTTTTATTAATTTTTTAAAATATTTTTTTAAGCGAAAATTTACTTTTTTTAAAGTTATTTTTTTAACTAAACGTTTACGGCATTATTATTGCGGTTATTAATGTTTTAATATTTTTATTTAGCTATAAAAACGCTAATATAAACTTTTTTGCTAAAAATTTTTAATAAGCAGTTTTAAAAAATATAACCGGTTTATTTATAGTTAAAATATTTTTTTTAAAAAATAGTTTTTTTATTTTTTTAAGTAATATTTTAAGTTTAAATTTAATAGCAGCAAGTTTTATATTTTCGTTATTATTATTGTTACTATTACTAAGTTTTTTTTTAAAACAAGTTTTGCTAATATTTTTATTATTAAAGCTGCCGGCTTTATTGGTTTGCTTTTTTGCTTTGTAAAAAGCGTTTTTTTTTTAATTATTAAAATATAAATAATATATTATTTAAATATTATACTTGTAAAAAATATTAAAATTTACGTTAAGCTTAAAATATTTAGCAATAATATTATAAGTAAAACATATAAACAGCTTATTTTTAAAAATTTTTTTTTATTTTTTTTTGTTAAAGCAAATTTTTTTAGCTAATTAAACAAATTTATTTTTAAACTTTAAAAACTTTTTTAAAATATATTTTTTAAAACTTTTTTTTATATACAAGCTTTTATATTCCGTTTTTGTTTTTTTTATAGCATTAATGTTATAATAATTATTTTATAAGTGATTTATTAACTTTTTAAAAATTTTAATTTATTTAAAATAAGTTGCAGCTAAGTAAAATTATAAATTTTTAGCAATTAAACTGTTTAGCTTAAATTTAACTTTGTATATTTTAGCAAAATTATTAAAAAACCAGTTTAAATTAATTTTTAAGCAATTAGTTATTTTACGGTACTATATATTAAATTTTACGTTGTTTTTAATTAAGTCGTTAAAAAAAGTTATAATATATATTTTAGTAAACTTATAAATTTTACTTTTAGTAAAAGCTAATTTAAAAATATTTTGTTAATAAAAAAATAGGTTAACAATTTGTTAATTAATATTATTTATTTAAATTTATAATTTGTTACGTTTTTTAGTTATATTTTAAAGCTTATTAAGCAGTTTATTAAAATATTGTTAAATGTTATGGTTTTTTTTTTAGTATTTTTACTTTTATTAATATTATTGCTAGTTTTACTAGTTTTAAAGCTTAGCGTTTGTTTTAAAGCATTAATTATTTTTTAGTAAGTTTTAGTGTTTTTTGTTTTTACTGCGGCAAAATAAATATTTTAGCTTATTAAACCGATTATTTTAGCTTTAGTTTTTTTTAAAAGCTTATATAATTTTTTTATATATTGCGTGTTTGCAAGCATTATAATATTATATAATTTAAACTTGTGCTACAGCTGTTAAAAATATTTTTATAATATATTTATAAAAGCATTTTTATTTATTAAATTTTTAAATTTTTAAATTTTAGCTTAAAGCTTATTAACTAAAAAAAAAAAATGCAAGTTAATTTTTTTTAAAAAACGCGTTAAAAATTTTATTAATTAAAAAAATAAACTTACGATAAAAATTGTTTTTTTTATAGCAATATTAATTGTTAGCAAACGCAAAGTTAACAATTGCTTGATAAAATCTGTGTTTTTTTATAATAATTTATGTTTTATGCTTATTATATTTTTTTTTTTTTAGGTTTAAAGTTTTTATTTTTACGGCTTTAATAGCTAAAATAATTTAAAAAATATTTAATAATTGGCGTTATAATTTAGTGCGCATGTTTTTATTATGCAATGATAATTTTTTTAAATTTTTTAATAAAAAGCAAACTTTTTTGCAGGCCTGTTTCTATAGCGTAGCTTATTAAGCTTTATTATATACTATAGTTATATTTGTAATAAATTTAAGGTAAAACTAGTTAATATTAGTTTTTAGTTTTCGGTTTTAATACGGAAAATAGTTTAAAAAGCAATTTTTATGCTTTTATAAAAAAAATAATGCTTAAATTATTATATTTTAGCGTTATAAAAAAAGCAAAGTTTTTAAAAATAATATATATTGTACTAAAATTTAAGCATAAAAAAAAAAAAAAAACTATATATAAAAGTGGCCAAGAATTACACGTTATATATGTGTGCAGTAGGGGGTGCGCCAGGTGACGCTAGGTGTAATGTGTGTAGGTTAACAGGCGTTAAGTTGACAGGGTTCGGCTGGCCACTTACGCGTAACTGTTTATACAGACTTACAATTTGCCGTTAGCCTTAGGGGCATATAGTATTAGCGATGCAAATAAAAAATTTGCAGGCATAATAAAGCTTTTTTTTAAATTATTAAATATATATTTTTTTAATGCGGCAAGCTTATTAATAAATATGCAATATAAAAAGCTATTACTTAGGTTACTTTTGTTTTTTCTCGGCAAAAACTTAATATAATAATTAATATTACAAGGTTTAACTAGCATATTTAAATTTATTTTGCTAAAAATACGGATTAATAGTCGGTATTTTTTTGGTATTATTTTTTAAGCTTTTTGTTTAAGTTTTTCGGTTTTAGATTTAAAAAACAAGCTGTTTAGCTTTTTTTTTTTATGCTTAGCTTAAAGTTAATTTTGTAAAAGCTGGTAATAAAAGCTTATTAAGCTTGTTATTTATTTTGTTTTAAATATGCAGTAAATATAATCGCGCTTACTATAGTAATTTTAAAAATAAGTTTTTTTTTATACAAAGCAAATTTTTTTTGCATGCGGTATAGTTTTTAAACGTTATGCTTTTATTTTAATTTGTTTTTTAATAAACAGTTTAAAAGTAATAAAGCCAACTTATTTTTTGCTAACTAGCGGTTTATTTTTTAAAAGTTTTTACGCATAAAGTTTTTAACAAAATATTTTAGCATACGTTTTATAGTAAAAATTTACAATATAGCCGCTACCGATATAAAAAAAGTTAAAAATATTATTTTATTTATGTTTTTTATAGCATTTAAATGTTTTTTTATAAATATTTTTTTATTTTGTTTAGCTTTTTTTTTATCGACAAGCGGTAAGTTAAAAAAAAATATAATATTTTTTCCGTGCGTTAAATAAAATATTATATGCTTTATAAAAATTTTATTTAATAATTAACTTATTTAGTATTGAAAAAACTATTACTAGCATATTTTTAAATATTTAATTTTAAAAATGCAAATTAACTAATAAAACTTTGCGAATTTTTTGCTACGTTTTAGCGTTATATTTAATAACGCTTTTTTTTTAAAATTATTTATAATAATTGTATTTAGTTTTGTTATAAAACAGGTCGTTAATATTTTATTTATAAAAAAAAATTTATTTGCTTTTATATTAACAAAACATTTTTAAACAATAATAGTTTATTTATTTATTTTTAAAATATATATTACGAAAAAAAATTTCTTACTTAAATGCGGTATTAAAAAATTAGTTACACTATTTATTACTATTTTTAATACAATTTTTAAAAAAAAGTCTATAGTTTTTAAAGTTAAATATTTTTTGCTTTAACTTCGGTTTTTTTTTTAAATGTGTTGTTTTATCCGTACCTAGCAAAAAAAGCTGCAAATTAGGCCTTATAATTAGCACTAAATACGACTAGCTTTTAGCCGCTTAAAAAATATTTGCGGGTATAATAGCCTTTTTTTCGGCAATTAAAATATCGACTTTTAGCGATTAGCTTTTTTATTTTTTTTTAGTTAAAAATAAATAAGCTTGTTTAATTTTCGCTGCTTAAAACTTAAAAGCATTATTATTGTTATTTAATCGGGCAAAATTCCAGTTATTTTTAACGTTTAACTAATTTTTATTTTTGTTTTTAGCAGTAATTACGTTTATTTTGTTACGTTTTAATTATATTTTAGTTTTAACAAAATTATAAGCGAGCTATTTATATTATAAAACAAACTTATAATAATTATAGCTAAAATTAAAATATTTAAATGCAATTAAGTTTTTTAGTTAAACAATTTTAATATAAATATAAAACTTTTTTTTTTAGTTTTTTTAAGCAATTATATGTTTACCGGCAAATAAATAAATATATTTTTAAACTTTTAAAAATTAGTAAATAAAATTAATTTTAAATTAATTTATTTAGTTTAAGTTTTTTACTTTTTGTTTGCGTTAAAATATTTATTTTTTAAATGCTTTATAAATTGCTTAGCTGTTTTAATTTAAATAAAATAGCTATTTAGCAAATAAAACTAAAAATTTAAAGCTATATCGCTTTTTAAATAAAATTTAACGTTAGTTAACTTAGTTTGTTTTGTTGCAAACTAATTTTTGTTAGCTTTTAAGCGATTAATTTATAAGCGGTGCTAAACCTTAAAAAAAACTTTGTTTTTTTCGGCGTTATTATAAAAAACATAAATTTTTATTTTAGCTAACTTTTTGCGTTTGTTTGCCGGGGCATTAAAAATAAAAATAACGTTTTAATTGCGTATAACTATATCGGCAATTAATTAATTTATTTTAACAAGTTTTGCTTTTTTTTTGCAAGATTTTTTTGCAGTTTTTTATTTATAGTGTTTATAGCGTTAATTTTTTTTTTAGATTTGCCGTAAACTTTTTTTAAAAAATTCGCGAAATTTTAAATATTTATATTTATAATGCTAGCTTACTAGTAAATATTTTATGCTATATAATTTTAAGCTTAAATTAATAATTTTTTAATAACTAGTTTATTATTATTACAAATTAACAGCAGGTAGCCTGTTAAAAAAAACTAAGGTAACTAAAAAAAACTTAATAAAAAGCACGGAGCCAACTTAAAAAAAAAACCACAGGCATAAATATAGTTACGTAATGCGCGGCTTTATAAAAACTATAAAGCAAGGTGTTTTAAAAAATTTATAAAGTTTATAAAGCAAAGTGCTTTAAAAAAAAATAAAAGCAAAATGCTTTTATTGCTTTATAAAACAAATAAAGCAACAAACATTTAGGTAAAAAAAAAAACGGTTTATATAATAATAATAAGTTTTTTTATATATTTAGTTAGTTTTTATTTTATAATTTAATTTAAACATATAGCAACTTTTTA
>MU389562.1:0-22118 GCA_022578775.1 Xylaria venustula | reverse complement strand
AAATTAAATACGGCAAAAAATTTAGCTTATATAATAACTTAATATATTTTTAATAAATATAAAATTTTAAAAAAAATAATTATAAATAAAAAAACAACAATAGCTTTTAAATTTTATTAATTGTTAATAAAAACATTAAAAATTAAATACTATATATTTACAGTTTATTATTTACAAATAAATAAACAAATAAAACAATTAAATTAAACTTTAAAGCAATATTTTTGCTGTTATTTTAACAAATAGCAAAACAACTAAGTTAAATTATTGCTAAAAACAAAATATATATACAATAGTTTTAACAATAAGTTAATAAAAATATTACTATTCAAAATAAATTACAAATTTAACCCAAAAAAATTTAAAATAGCAATTTAAAGAATTTTTGCACTTAACGCAAAAATACAAGCAAAAAAAATCATTAGCCTGCAATAAAAACTATAAAACAAGCTAATATTTTTATAAAGCCGCATAAAAACATATTACAATAAATATAAGTTATTAAAGGTAACCTTAAAAAAAAAATAAAGTATATTTTTTAAAGCGCAATATTAAAACTAAGCAACCAAGCAATAAACTTAATTTTAAATAAATTAAACTTTTTAAAATAAAAAAAATTATTTTAAAAACAAATTATTAATTTAAACTACTTAAAAAAACTAAAATATAATTAATATTTTATATTTTTTTGTTAAAATTAACACTTAAAAACGCTAAACTTTAAACAAAACTAAAAATTAAACTAAATAAACATATATATAATATTAAAAAAATATTAAATTTACGTTAAAACAAAAAAACTTATAAATATTTAATTAAATAAAAAAAATATATAAAAGCTTAAAAAAAACTTAAAAAACGCGATAAAATTAATTAATTAGTTTTATTATTAATATTTTAACCGATTATTGCTAAAAAAACAAAACTAACTAAAAAAAAAAATTAAAAGCGTTTTAGTTAATATTAAAAAAATTAATAAAAAAAGCTAATTAAACTTATTTTTTTTTAATTTGCGCTGCTTTTTTTTTAAATGCTTTTGCGCTTTTAACTTGTTTATATTTTAAAAGCTACGCTAAGCTATTTTTACACTTTTTTTACAAAAAAACTCGATTTAACAATTAAAACAAATAAAATAAGCTAAAAATTTTTAAACTTAGCGATTTATTTTTTAAAATTTATCGAAAATTTTTCGTTTGCGTATTTATAAACGCTAATGTTCGAAAATAATATTATATAATAAATTTATAAAAATATAATTTTTATCGCATAAAAAAAATTTAGCGTTATTGCAATTTTTGCAACAATTAATATTATTTAACATTTTACAAAAAAAACTTTTATCGAAACACTAAAAATAAAGCATAATTTTATAATTAAAATTTTTAATTGCAAAAAAAGTGGCTTAACGGCGCTTTATAAAAATAAAATAAGCTAATTTTAAAATTTAACTTGCTATATTAATAATAAACTATAAGCAAAAAAAAAAACAAAATATTTACAAATTTATTAAAAAGCGCACCAATATTTATTGCGAATAATAAATTAAAAAATAAAAAAATAATATTACGAATTAATAGCAAGCAGTTTGTTAAAAAACTAAAATAACCAAAAAAAACTTAATAAAAAGCATAAAGCTAACTAAAAAAAAAAGCTACAAGCATAAATATAATTATATAATGCGCGGCTTTATAAAAATTACAAAGCAAAATGCTTTAAAAAATTTATAAAGCATATAAAGCAAAATGTTTTATAAAAAAATAAAAGCAAAATGTTTTTATTATTTTATAAAGCAAATAAAGCAAAATATTTAAATAAAAACAAAACGGTTTATATAATAATAAAATTTTTTTTTTTATATTTAATTAGTTTTATTTTACAATTTAATTTAAGTATATAATATTTTTTTAAAATAATTGTATAAAAATATTTTTAATAACTTTAGTGTGATTTTTACCTAACGTTATAATAATTTTTTTGGTTATTATTTAGCACAAATTTATACGGGGTGTTTTAATTATACCACGTTTATACGAACTTAAAGTTTGTTATAAAAACTTAATAATAAAAATAAAAAATAATTTAATGTTAATTATTATTAAAAAATTAATAAAGTATTAATATTTTATATAATATATTTTTAATAAATATAAAATAAAATAATTTAACAAAACTTTAAAGCCGTATTTTTATTACTATTTTAATAAAAAATAAAATAACTAAATTAAACTATAATTAATAGCAAAGTATATTTATAATAGTTTAAATAACAAATTAATAAAAATATTACTATTAAAAATAAAGTATAAATTTAACTTAAAATAATAAATTATAATTTAAAAAATTATAATATTAAAAGCAAAAATATAAGTTAAAAAACTTTTTAGCTTATAATAAAAATTATATAAAAAGTTAATATTTTTTTTATAAATATATAAAAATATATTATAATAAAAATAAATTGTTAAAGCTAATTATAAAAAAAAATTATATTTTTTAAAATAAAATATTAAAATAAAATATCTAGGCAAAAAACTTAACTTAAATTAAATTAAACTATTTAAAATTAAAAAAAAGTTTTAATAGTTAAATATTAACTAAAACTATTAAAAAGCCTAAAATAATATTTAGTTTTATATATATTACTATTTAAATAAACATTACAAAATGCTAAAAAAACATTAAAATTAAAATAAAACTTAACAAAAATAAATATAAAGTTAAAAAAATACTAAATTTATATAAAAATAAAAAAACATTTAAATATTTAATAAAGTAAAAATATTATTTATATATAAAAATAATATAAAAATTTAAAAAATATTATAAAGCTTTTTATAAAGTTTTATTAATAATATTTTAATTAAATATTATTAAAAAAAAGTTAATTATAAAAAAAATAAAAGTAGCTATAATAATAAAAAAGCAGATTTACCTAGTAAATAAATATTTTTATTTAATTTTTAAATATTTAAACTTTTTTATAGCTGCTATTATTTTAATTTTTTTATAAATTATTTTAATGTTTTAATAATAAAGCAAACTATATTAAATTTGTAAATAATTAAGTTTATTAATAGTATTATAAAAAATTTAATAAATATAGTTTTTATTTTTTATTTTAATTTATTTTTAATAGTAAACAAATTTTTTTATTTAATAAAAATATTTTTAAAACTAAAGTTAACTTAGCAAGTTTTTTTGTTTTTTATATAGCAAAAATAAATTATTATAAAAAAAAAACCTAATTATTTTAAATAAATAGCTAAATTAAAACTATTAATATATTTATATAATTTTAGGTTAAAATATTTTTAATTATATTAAAAATATAATAAAAAAAATTAATATTTATTATAAATAAATACATAAAATAACTTAATTCAAAAAACTAAAAATTAACTAAAAAAATTAAGCGTATATAATATGCAAAAATAAAAGCATAGGTTATATAACAAGTTTAAAAAGTTTTAAAAATTTAAAAAGGTAAGCTAGTTAAACTAAATAAACCTAGGGTTTAAAAAAGTTAATAAACTTAAAAAATTCAGTTAAATAAGTTATTAATAGCAAATAAAAAAGTTTATAATTAAAGTAAAAAAAAAACTATTTATAAAATAATAAACATTTTTTATATAACTAGTTTATTTTTATTTCACTATTTAATTTAAATTTATACTAAGTATTTAAAATAAAAAAAATAACCTTTTTTTAGCAATACTCAGTGATATAATTGCATAAAACCCTTTTAAAAATATTATATAGGTAATAAATATATATCCGAAGCTTAATTGCTTTATAATATTTAATATTATATATTACCTTAAGCTTAGTATTACCAGTAATTTTTTTAAAATACCTAGCATTATTACATTAATATTATATTAATAAATATATTTTATATAATTAAGCTATTTTATTTATTAATTTAAGTAAATATATTTTATATATATAATTAAACATAGTAAAAAATAATTATTTATAAAAAAAAGTTTTATTTTTAAAATATAAAAAAATTTATTATAAATTTATTATTTTTATAGTTTTAAAAAAGCTTAATAATTAAAGTTTAAATTAAAACTTTTTGTTATTTTTAATATAATTATATAACATTATTTTTTTAAAAAATATAAATTTATAAATTTTATTAAATTTAAAATATATTAATATTATATATTAGTTTTTTTTTAATATAATTTTATAGTTTTTTATTTTTAATTACTTTTTTAATTTTGCTGTTTAATTATTAATTTTTTTATATACTTTATATATTAATATTTAAATTATTTTATATTAATATATTTATTTGCTATATAATTTCTATTAATATATAGTAATAAACATATTTTTAAACTTTTTTAATAAATATTTGTTGCAGCTTTTTAATATTACCTATAAATTAAAAACCTTTAACACTTTTATTATATTGTGATATAATAAATCTGTTATAATAATGTTATAAACTAAAAAAAAAACCGGCTAATTAGGTTAGCCTAGGGCTAACTAGGAAAAAAAGTCGGAGAGTAAAGTGACGCGCGAAAATAAACGGGTGGGTTTAAGCTTATCCTAAACACCCAATTTATATAACGGTAAATCCAGCACATAAAGTGAGCCAAAATAAAGCATATTTAAAAGTAAAAAAAAAAACTGTTTATATAATAATAAATATTTTCTATATAACTAGTTTGTTTTTACTTTACTGTTTAATTTAAATTTATATTAAATTTTTAAAATAAAAAAAATATTTTCTAACGATTTTTAATAATAATTATATAGTGATATTAATATATACTATATAAACATATAAATAAAAAACTAAAACTTAATTTCTTTATAATATTTAGTATTAAAACAAAACTAAAAATAACACAAAAAAAACATAATAAACCTATAATTTTTTAAAGGTTATAAGTGTAAAATATTATAATAATATAGTAATATAAAAACTAATTATAATAAAACAAACAAAACTATATTTATATTTGTGATAAAAATAAAGTGAGCTAAATATCTAAAAATTTACGCAAATAAAAAAACGCATGCAATATATATATATAATAAAACAAAAAAGTTAAACGTATACCGCGCACTATTTAAGTTATTTTTATTGCAATTCTCCTTAATTATTGCTATATTACTTTGTTATAACTAATAATTTTATTAATTTTATATAATTAACGCTTTTGTTTAAAGCTTGCAAAGTTTGCTTATTTTTATATTAATTTTTATTAAGTTTTTTTTACGTTTTTATTATTAGCTAAAATTTAATTTAATTGTTACACGATTTAATATTTTTTAGCATTAATTTTATTTATAACTTTTATTTATAAATCGTAATAATTTTAACTAATTTATTTATAAAAAATATTAAATAAAAGTCGATTGTTTATTATATTTTATATGTTTTTTTTAAATAAAATTAAAAAAATTTACCGATTATTTAAATGCTGCTATATAAATAAATAATTCGCGCAGTTTTTATAAAAAATAACTAAGCTATTTATAAATTGCTAATGTTTATATAAATAGCGCCGGGTTTATACTTGGTATTATAAATAATGCTAGCGTTTAGCTTTTAAATATTTATTAAACTTAGCAATTATTTTAAAACATTAAATTTATATAAATAATTGTTTTTAAAATTTAACATTAAAATATTTAAAAAATTGCAAAGCAATAATTTATTTAAATTTATTATATTACCGATCGATATATTAGTTTTAAAATAACGAGTAATTTAAAGTTAATTATACACTAAAAATCGTATTTTAGCAAATTTTAACTTTATAATTAATTAAAGAGCATTTTTTATATTAAACCGTTTAGTAGCGATAATATCGGTAATAATAAAACTAAAGCTTTTATATAAATTTTAAATTATAATATTTAAATAGCAAAACAATAATATAATAATTATAATAAAACTTATTTATAATTTTAGCTGTTTAATTAAGCGTACGTTAAAAAATTAACTGCGGTTTTAATAGCAAAAATTTTATAAAAGTTTTATTTTTATATCGCAGCTAAATTAATAAAAGCTTTACTATATCGGTAGCTAATAAATTTTTAATATTTATTATTAAAGCTAAGCTTAAAATCGAAAATATATACTATTTATTTTTTAACGTTAATGTTAAATTTTTTTAATTAATTATTAGTGTGTAAAAGCACTATAAAGTTAATATTAGCAAAGTTAACAAAATTTTAACAAATAGGTTTAATATCCGGTTTAATTTATTTTGCGCTAATGTTTATATAAAACTAGCGCCCTAGAGAATTTACCCTGCAAAAACGCCACTTTAGCAGCTTTGCTTTGCAAAGTTTTACCTTGCGTACACCTAACTAAAATGTGCGCAGGGTAAGCTTTACTAAAATTAATTAAAATATGCGCAAAGTAAGCTTTATTAAAACTAGCGCTTTAAAAAATTTACTTTGCGGAAAAATTGCTTTAGCAATTTTGCTTTAAAAATTTTACCTTGCAAAAATTATTTTTAAAGCATATAATGTAATAAAAAAAAAAAAAAAAAACAATAGTCATATAAAAAGGCTAGCTATTATATATAAAACAACTAAATAATAAATTTTTTTTTGTTAAATTAATTAATATATTTATTATTTTAAGCTATTATTTAATTAACAAATAAATTTGCAAATAATATTATTTTTACCTAGCTTACATATTATATTTTAATTTATAGCATATAATTTATATAATTAATTATTAAACAATTTATTTGTAATAAATTATAAACTTAAAATATTTTTAAATTTAAAATTAAATATTATTATAAGCTTTATACTAAAGTTTATTTTTTATTTTTAAATTAATTATAGTAATTTGCTATTATAAAACATTTTAATTTTAATATTATAAATTTAAATAATTTATTTAAATTATATTTAATTTAAGTTTTTAAGCCGGCTTTAAAATTTTTTTAAAGTAATTTACGATTAATTTAATATTGCTGCAGCAAACTTTAAAAAAAACTATTTATAATTTTTAAAAACAAAACTAATAAATTATAATAACATTTAAAGTATTGCAAAAAATTTTTTTTTTAAAACTTTAATTATATTTAATAAAATTGCATAAAAAAATTAAACAAAAATTTAACTTTAAATATTTATTTAATTTTAGCTAATTTGGCAAAAAACTAAACAAATAAATTATTATGCTTAATAAGTTTTAAAAATTAAAAAACGATAGTAATTATAAAAAATAGCTGCAAATTTTAACTATTATGTTTTAAGCTATTGGGATGCTATAATTTTTGCAAAACTTTGCTTTAATTAATCGTTTTTTTAATGCTAAACAAGCTATTATGCTTTAAATAATTAAAAGCATTTTTACGGATATTTTCCGAAAAAATATTGCTTAAATTAACAATTTTGCAAAAGCGCTTTAAATAATTATTAATTTTTATAAATTTAACAACAACTTAAAAAAAAATTATTTATATAAAAAGTTTTATTTATTAAAATTATATAAAATGTTTAAGTTTTATTTTTTTAATGCTAAATTTTTTTTTTTAGTTTTAAAATTATATAAAAAAAAAGCAGTGATTATTTTTGTAAACTAGTGCAATAATTATTTAAAAATACTAAAAAAAACCTGCTTTAGCTAGGTAAGCTAAATTAAGCAAGCTATGCGCTTAATAAGCCGTATTAATTTCGCAAATGGTTTTACTGTTAAATTTTTTATAGCAAATGCTATTTAAAACTTTTGTTACCGATTTAAGCATTAAAACAAAATTTTTTAAAAGTTTAATTAATTTAATTATAATTTTTAAATTATAAAAAAAACAAATTTTATTAATGCTAAAAATAAAAATAAAAAACTTTTAAATAAAAAAAAAACAAATAAAAATTAAAAAAAAATAATATAAAATAATTTTTATTAAATTTTTAACCAAGCAAAAAAACATTTTAATTATTATATTAGTTTTTAAGTTATATTAGCATTTAATAATTTTAAAAAACAAGCTGCTTATTTAGTTTAATTTAAACGGAAAAATAAATTTAGTAATTGCTTTTAGCTATACGATATAAAAAATACCGTTAATATTTTAAACAGTAAAGCAAATTTTGCTACCTATAAAAAATTTAATAACAAAGCACAGTAAGTTTTTATAAAAAAAAGGTATTTTAAAGCTTTAAAAAAAAATCGGTAATTTTTAAACTTTATTATAGCAATAATACTTATAAAAAATAATTTTTAATAACGTTTTGCATATTTTTAAATTTAAATATAATATAATTTTAAAAGTTTTTTACTTTAAATTAAAAAAATATATAAATAGCTTTATTTTTTATAACAGCAAGCATTTTGTTATAATATTATTAAAATTTAAACAATTAATTTTTTATATCGATTTTTAAAAATTAAACACTTTTTTAGTATTTAAAAAACATGCGTTAAAAATAATTAACATTATTTTTATAGTGTTTAATTAAAAAAAACCTAACGGTAATAAATCTTTAGTGCTAAAATTTAAACTAAAAAAACTAAAAAAAATTTGCTACTATTTATTGCAATTAATTTTTTGATTACGCTATTTCGACTGTTAAAGTTAGCATTATTTTAGCACCGAAAATTAAAGCATATCAAATTATTATTTTTTAAAAAAACCGCTAAAATAGCTTTAAGCTTGTTTAATTTTAATTTTGTAAAAAAAAACAAACTTTTTTTGCCAAAAATATGCCTTAAATAAAACTGTTAAAAAATATATAGTTATTAAAGTTAATTATTTTATAAAAGCATTTATTATAGTAGCAAATAATTTGTTTAGCTTAAAATTAATATTTTAAAACAATCGATTTTATACGTTTATAATAATTAAAAAAACTATTTAATATTGTTAAACTTGCTTTTTAAAAAATAAAAAAAAAACACTTTTTTAGCAGCTATTTAAAATATTTTTAAAATGCTAAAAAATAAATATAAAATTTATTTAGCATATTTTTATTATAACAATAAATTTAAAGTTTATAACGCAGTAATATAAACCTAGCTAAACAAAAAGGGTATTATTTGCAGTTACTTAAGTTTTAAAAATTTTAAATAAAATGGCTTAGCAAAACGGTTTATTAGGGTAATTTTAGACCGCTTATAAGCAATTATATAAAAAGCTAAAAAAAAATTTTTTTTGGTGCTATATATTACCGGCTATAGTAAACCTAATTAACCAAACAGCAGTTATTAATAAAAATATAACGCTTTATTAAGCTTTATGCGATATATTAAAGCTTAGTTTAGCTTTTTATTGTTTTTTGCTTATTTGCTATGTGGCAATTAAAACTTTGTGTATTGTTTTTATACCTATGTAAAAAAAAGTTAAAAACTTTAAACTGGCAAAAAAAACAAAAAAAAGCTAAATACTAGCTATAGTTAGCAAAAAAATATACCTGGTATATATTAAAGCTAAACATACGGTAATATAATTAGCCACTGTTAAACTGCTAAATAAAGCATTAGTTTTAGTAAATAATGCTAATTTAAAAAAAATACCTAAATTAAATAACCTTAAAAAAAAACTATAGCTGTAGCTTAATAAAGTTAACAAACCAGTATTATTTAAGCTTAATTTTTTTTTAAAAAAAGTTACTTTTAAAAAATTTAATGCAAAAAAGGTAAATATATAAAAATTGCCGATTATACCAAATATTTTAGTTAAGCTTTTAATTTTATTTTAAAAATATAAAAAACAATTTTTAAAAATAAAAAACAAAAATATATTTTTAAAAAACCAACAAAAAATATTTAATATTAATAAGCAACTAAATGATTTTATAAAAATAAATATTTTTATAAACGATTAAATAACAGCAGTTAACAATTTTGTTCGAGGTGTTATGCTAGTTATTACAGCAGCTTTAAAAAAACTATATAATTTAAAACATTTTTTAAAAATTGCAAATGCAAAAAAGCATTTAAAAGCTGTTAAATTAAAATTTAAACAGCTTTTGTTATTAAGCGCTTTAAAGTTTATAGCTAAAAAAAAAGCTTAGCGACAAGTTATTAATATTCGCTAAATACTAAAAAAAAAGCTTAATAAGCTAAAAAAAATTATTAAGTTTAAAGCTAAACTAGTAATTAAAAGCTTTAAATAAATATTTAGCTTTAATTATAATAAAACGTTTGTTTTTATTGCTATACCTTTTATATAGAGAATTTTTTTGGTATTAGCAGCTATTTTCGACTGAAAAATCGAGCAAATTAATTTTATCGGAGCTTTTTTTAACGGCGACTTTTTAAAGCTTATTTATACGCATTTGCTAAAATGCCTGGAAATATTATTAAAAAACCTTGAGCTGTTTAATATAGCTTTAGCGGCTAAATATAACTTTATTTTAAAACAAGTTATATAAATTTTTCGCTTTTTATACGGACTTAAACAAGCATTAAAACAATGGCAAATCAAACTATTCGAACTGCTAAAATTACTAAAATTTATTTTATTAATAAGCAATTTATTAATTTGTTATAACTTAACATTAAATATTTTTATTATAACTTATGTTAATAATTGCTTTTTAATCGAACTAAACAAAACATTAATCAAAAAAATTAAAAAAAAAATTTACTAGATTTTTAGCATTAAAAACAAAAAACTTGTTGCTTAGTTTTTAAAAATAAAAATTAAGCAAAACAAATTTAATTAAACGTTATATTTTTAACAGTTTTAATATATTAAAAAGGCTTTAAAAAAGCTAGATTTAAAAAATATCAAGCTTATTAAAGTTTTTTTATAATTTTTTATACCGAAAATAAAAAACTTTAGCTTTTTGCTAACTAAAAAATAATATTACTATTATTAAAAAATAATAATTATTGCTAATTACTTTAATTTTATAATTCGATTAAATATAGCTTTTATTTGCTAATAATTAATTATAAAATTTTAAAACCTTTGTAAAAAATATTTATTTGCTGCTATTAATTTGTTTAAATATTTGCTAGGCTTAGTAAACTATAAAATAAATATTAAGCTAATAATATTAGCTATAATTAACTATATTTTTATAGTCGCAAGTAATAATAACTATACAGGATATTTTATTACCGCTAAATTAATATAAGCATATGTTACTACTATTGCTAGTGCTGCGGTTAGCTAAAAATTTAAATAAACTAGCATTATTGTTTTATTTATTTTTAAAGCCAAATATATTATTTTTACTAAAGCAGTTAAAAAAGCTTAATAGCTTAAAAAACTGTTTAAAAAAATTAAATTTCTTGTTAAAAAACTTATTATTATTTTTAAAAATAATATAAAAATTATTGCTATTTTAAAAAACTTAAAATATTATTAACATATTAAGCATATTTTGGTAAAGTTTTAGTTTGTTTAAAAAGTATAAAAAGCCGGCCTAATAAATATAAAATATATTTTTACCGAAAAAATGCCCGCAAATAGCTTAACTAAAGCTTTCGTTTTTGTAAAACAAGCTAAGTTTTAATAAATGCTTAGATTTATAGCGGTGCTTTAAAAGCTAGCCGAATTTTTAGTTTTTTCGGCTAAAAGTTTAAAGCTATTTTTAGCTTTTTTTATTAATTAAAAAAATTAACATAACTAATGCTAATTGAAAAGCGCATAGCAATACTTTTTTTTTTAAATAAAAAAAATAAACTTTTTATTACTAAAGCTTATTATTGCTACCTTAATTTTTATTAAAAAAATATTATATTATTAATTGTAATTTTTCGTTTTTTTTGTATTGCATATTTATTATTTCTACTATTTAAAAATTATATACTGTTAATATATTTAGCGCTAAGCCCCGTTAAAAATGGCAAATTAAATAATAAAACTTAAATAATATAATTTAAACTATTTATATTAATTATATTAGCATTATAAATCACAGCTTTTAAAACGTAAAAAATTAATAGGTATTTTGCTAAGCGCTAAGCGCCGATTTTTTTTTTATAAATTTTAGCTGCGGCATAACAAGGCAATAGGTATTTTGTTATACAATTAGCGCAAACATTTTTTACAATATATTTATTAGCTTTATTAAAAATGCTTTAGTAATATTTATTGGCTATAATTTTTAAAAAAACAATATTTTTTAACTTTTGCTTTTTAATAAATGCTAGTTAACTAACAAATAAAAAGTTATTTATTATTGCTAGCTATATATTAAAATTATAAAAAAAATTGTTACCGATAATACGAAAAAAGCTTATTTACTAAGCAGCAAAACTTTTATTAATTATATCTGCCGGTTAACTTACGCTAAACACCTTTTATTATATAAAAAAAACAAAATTTTAAAAAAATAATTTTTAAAAATTATACTAGCTATAGTTATGCTTATATAAAGCAAATTAATAGTTTATACTTAAATAACGCTTTTTTTTTAACAGCAAAACTAAAACGGCTTTTAAAAGTATTAATAAATTAATATAAAAAGTTTTTTTAAATTATTTGTTTACTTGAAGTTTTTTTGCTAAGCAGTTAAGCTTTAAAAAAAGTAATTTATACGAGCCAAAACAGCGATAAATAATATTTTTAAAAAATAAATTAATTTTTAAAATTATATTTATATAAAATAACAAAGCTTAAAAATATTATACCGATATTTTTTTTAGTTTTTAAATTTTATTAAGCTAGTTTTTACGGTTTAAATTATTATTATTGTTTAAAAATATTGCGTTTTTGCTAATAATTTACTTTTTTATTAAGCTTTTGCTATTGCTTTAATAGTTAGTTAATTTGTTTTTATTATTAACGCGCTAATTTAGAAAACTTACTAGAAAAATTATAATTAAAGTTGCTTTTTAACTGTTAAATAAAAACTTTATTGCCGCATATTTATACAAGTTTTTTTTGGGGTAAATATAGCAAAGTATTTGTTTCGACGTTAAAAAACCTAAAGCAACTGCTAATTTAATACTTAATTAAGCTTATAGTAATTATAATTATAAAATTATTTATTATAACCGTTCGATTTTATATATTTATAAAAAACTCGGGCTAATTTATTTAATGTTTTTTTAGCTAAAAAAAACACTTATATTTTTTAGTGGTTTTACCGTATAAAGTTTTGCTAATAGTATGCTATAAGCTTTTTAAAACTTTTTTGCTAGTATTAAAGTTTATTTACGTTATAGCGACTTTAGTAACGCAGTTTTTTTTGCCGTGCTTAAAAATTAAAAGTTTTTAATAAATATTATTTATTAATAAAAAATAACTTAGCACTTTTTATTTGCTTATAAAAACTTAAGCTATTTATATTATAGCGACTTTAATAACGTAATATTTTTTGCCGTGCTTAAAAGCTAGTAACACTTAGTGAATATTATTTATTAAAAGTGTTAAAGCTTAATAATATTTAGTAAATATTACTTATTAATAGCGTTAAAGTTTAATAACACTTAGTGAATATTATTTATTAACAGCGTTAAAGTTTAGTGATATTTAATAAATATTATTTATTAATAGCGTTAAAACTTAATAACACTTAGTAAATATTATTTATTAATAATGTTAAAGTTTAATAATATTTAGTAAATATTATTTATTAACAGCGTTAAAACTTAATAACACTTAGTATATATTATTTATTAAAAACGTTAAAAATTAATAATATTTAATAAATATTATTTACTAAAGCTTTAATTTTATAGTAAAAATAAACACTATAGTTTACTAAACACTTGGTTTATTAATTGCGATTTAACCTGCCGGTCGGCTTTTTTTATATATTTACCGATTTTACTTGGGTTAAAAATACAGCTTAAAAAACTTCCGTGCAGGTAAGCTAATTTCGAAAAAAAATTTATATAAAAAATTTGTTATAATAATTTATAAAACGCGATTTTAAACAAATTAAAAAAAAATTAAGCTATATAAACATTTTTTGCTTATATATTTTAATTAAAAAAGCGTATTAAATTTTTTTAATTAATTATTAATATGCTAAAGCATTATAAAGCTAATATTAGCAAAGTTAATAAAATTTTAACAAATAAATCCGATATTTAGTTTAATTTATTTTGCGCTAATATTTATACAAAATTAGCGCTTTAAAAAATTTACTTTGTAAAAATGCTATTTTAGCGGCTTTGTTTTGCAAAGTTTTACTTTGCGCACACCTAACTAAAATGTGCGTAAAGTAAGCTTTACTAAAACTAGCGCCTTGAAAAATTTATTTTGCAAAGTTTTACCTTGCGTTTACTTAATTAAAATACGCGCAAAATAAGCTTTATTAAAACTAGCGCTTTAGAAAATTTATTTTGCGGGAAAACTGCTTTAGCAATTTTGCTTTAAAAACTTTACTTTGCAAAAACTATTTTTAAAGCACGTAGTCCGATAAAAAAAAAAAAAAAAAAAAATAGTGATATAAAAAGCTTAAGTATTATACACAAAATAATTAAATAATAAATTTTTTTTGTTAAATTAATTAATATATTTGTTACCTTAAGCTATTATTTAATTAACAAATAAACTTGCGGATAGCATTGTTTTTACCTAGCTTATATATTATATTTTAATTTATAGCATATAGTTTATATAACTAGCTATTTAACAATTTATTTTTAACAGTTAATAATTAAAATATAAAAATAATTGTTTATTTTACTTATTTTATTTGCTAGTTATAATTTTTCCAAAATTATTTATTTAACTTTTTTTTTATTAATTTAACTTTTTATTTATGCTTTAAAATTTCTGCCGTTTTTTTAATTAATCGTTAATTTAAAAAAATATTTATATATAATAAATAAAATAAAATTTTAAAAAAATAAATTAAAAATAGCGCTAATATTATTATAATTAGCTTATTTTTTTAGGTTAATTTAATTAAACTATTTAATATTTTATTGCTTAGTTAATTATTAATTTAATTTATTTTGCTACTATAAAAAAAAACAAAGCGATTTGCTTTATATATATTAGCTTCGCGTGCATTAAATTTAATGCTGTTAAATATATAAATCTCGTAAAATATAAGTTTTTAGTTAGCAATTAAACATGTTTAACTAATAAGCTTATTAAAAATAAATAGCTGTTTTGTTTTATAAACTCGGTTAATTAAATGCTAAAGTTTTATATATTTTTTTTATTTAATTTTAGTTTTTTTTAACAATTATTATAAAATAAACTTTTATATATTTTTCGTATTTTTTTATTATATTATTAAACTATTTTAGCTTATAATATTATTTAGCAAATAAATTAAAAATTATATATTTTTTACGCTAATTAATAAAATTAAATAAAAGCAAGGTGTTTATTCCACAAAAATATTTATATGCTTAATTATTGCTTTACTTTAAAAACGGTAAAATAATTGCGTAAAAAACAAAAAAACAGTAATTATATTTTATTTTTAGCAAATATAAAATATATTGCAGTATTGTTAGTAAAATAAATAAAATATAGTTATTAAATCAAAAAAATATAGCATTTTTTTTATAATGTTATAAATTATTAAAAATTAATAATTAAATAATAAATTTTTAATAAAACTGCAAAAGGTATTAATTATTGCAAAATTTGTGTTTATTATAATTAAATGTAATAAATTTTTTAGTAAAACGTTTTCTGGGATTAATTTTAATAATAAACCTATAAAACATTTTAAGCGTTATTTTTTTACTTTGCAATATTATAGCAATTTTAATTAATATTTTAATTTTAAAATTAACTACCTATTATTTTATATTTATTTTATCATAATTTTTATTAAATATATTAATAATATTAATATATATTATTTTATTAAAATTAAAACTAAAAAAGTTAGGTAAACATATATAATTAATTAAAATAACACAATTATTTTTTACATTATTAATTAATATATTATAATTAATATAACACGTTATATAAGCAAAAAAAACGAAAAAACTAAAAGATTATTTTTTATTTAAATATAAATAACGGTCACGGCTGAGTGGCTTGACCCGCTGGTTGGCCCAGCGCTCCAGGTGGCCTGTGCCACCTATACACGTGACCCACCTAGCCGTGCACCCACAAATACGAACGCACCCAAATTGTACGCAGAATAGTTTCTCTTTTTTTTTCACCTTAGTATTAATATACATTTGGTATGCCAACTTGAAGCTTTGCCTTTTGAAAGCACCCCAATCGTGACAATAACTAAGCAAAAAAGTTAAATTGTAATAGCTATTTACGCAAATTTGCAAAATATTTTAAAACGCTATAATAAACATTTTAAATAATACAATAAAAAAATATATAATATTTGCTAATTATAAAAAAATATATTTTAAGCAAATTGCAGCTAAAAAATATATAATTTAAAAATATATATATAAAATTTATAGTTATAAAGTCTATAAAAATTATAAGAAAAACTAAATATTAAAAAATTAAATTAAATAATTATACCGTAAGCTTAAATAAATGTAAATAATTATTAGTATAGCGTTTTTTTTTCTTTTTTAAAAAATAAAATGCAATTAATATATAGTTTATTTTAAATTAGCAAAAAAAAATTTAAATAATTTTTATATTATATATTTTTTTTATAAATTATTTTTACTTTTATATTTATTTATTTTTTTTGCTATTTTTTTTTATTATTTATTTTTTACCAATTAATTTTTATAGTTTAAATTTTAAACTTTTAATTAATTAAAATATAACAGTTTTAATTTTTACACTATATTTATTATATTATTTAACTATAGCAAATGGTTTTAATTATTTTAAGTTATTTATTTCGCTTAATATTTCGTTTTAACCATTATGCGGGTATATATTTTGCGTAAGCAAAAAAACTTGTTAGTTTTATATTAGTAATTTATTTAGTACGATAGTTAATTTGCGGTCGCAAGTATAAATACCTGTCACTAAAAATTTAAATTTAAATATTTAAGCAACCCGTTAAAACGCTAAAATTAACGCGCGTAATATATTTAAAGCATTGCTACTTAATAATTATAAAAAACATTTGTTAAACTTAATGTTTAATAGCTATATTAATTATATTGCTGCGACGTTTTTTAAAAAATAAATAATATTGCTTAATTTTAGATTTTAAAAATTTTCGGCCCAGGTTTATAATATATTAATAAAGTTTATAAAAAATGTTTAACTTTAATATTTTTTAAAAAATAATAAATTTTTAAATTAACGGCTTTTTTAATTAAATTAAACGTAAATTATTGTTAATATGTAAAATTAATTAATTATTTTTTAGTAAATACTTTAATATTATAATAATAATTTCGTATAGTTGTCGTAAAATGCTATTTTTATACTTTGTTTATTTTATTATATCGCGCTTTGCTAAATATATATTTTATTTTGCTACTATTAAAAACTTTTATAATTTATAATACTAGTTATATAATAGTTTTAACTTTTATATTTAATATTTTATTAATTAATACTGCTAAATAAGCTGCATTTTTTTTAATAAACATTATATCATTAATATATTTTTTTATTATATATTTTTTTAATTATTTTTTAATTAAAATTTTAAATAGTGCTACCGCTAATTATTTCGTTTGTTAACGTTTTAAAAAAAATTTATTAAAGTTTTTTTTTTATATTTATAATTAATAATAGCGCCCGCTAGGGGGCTCGAACTAAACACCTTTACAGGTGGTCAGTGCCCTAGGACCCACGGCCTTAGGCTATTAAGCTGTGGCCTGTGCGCGCCCACAGAAGTTTATATATGGGGGTAGCCTATACCGCTGTACGCGCACATCTTAAAATAAAGCATCTCAGTTTTTACCACTTATTAGCTTTTTTTAATTAGCTAGTTAAGCTTTTTAAATATTTAAATTTTTTTATTTATATTAAGTTATAAAATAATAATTTATTCGGTAAATTTATTAAAATTATAATTAATCGTTTTTTAAAAGCAATAATATTAATAATTAAATTTAAAAAAAAATAAATCCGATTTTTTGCTATTATTGCATAAACGTTTATATAAATTTAAACGGTAATATATATTCGAAAATATAGCTATTTTTTAATTATCGATTAATTTAAAACATTTAAAATAAAACGTGCGGCAATTATATAAATTTTATTAGCCAAATTAATTGCAAATATTATAACAACAATAAAATATATGTTTATATACAGGGTTAAAAGCTTAAAAAATAAAAAAACTAAAAATTTAACTTTAATAATTTTTTTTGTTAGCTCGTAATTTTAAATAATTAGTTAATACTTATAAATAAACATTTTATAGCTTTAATGCTAACGTTAACATAGCTAACTTACTTAAAAAACAAAGCAATAACAAAAAAAAAGCAAAAAAAAAAATCGTTAAAAAAATAATTATTATTATTACATTTATTATTTAATAAACGTTAATTTATTTTTTTTAATTGTTATTTTTATTGTTAATAAAATAGTAGTTATTTTTATTTTAATTTATATTAATATTTTAATTTTATAAAAAAAAAATTATTTTTAGCGATTTTTTACGTTTTTTTTAAGTTATTATTATTTTAATTAAATATTTTTATTTTAAATAAAAAAAAATTAAGCATTTTTATTATTTATTTATTTATTTTTGCGTTAATTAGCTATTAATTCTTTTTAGCGATTTTTATAAATAGTTGCAAATAATTTCCTATATATATTTTATTTTGTATATTGTTATGTAATTTTTTTAATGTATATTATTTATAGTTTTTATATAATGCTATAAAAAATAGTTTTTTTTATTTGTATAGCAATTTAACACTTTATAATTTATTTTTTTATAAAAAAATATTATATAATAATATTAAACTGTTAAGTTTAACTAAAAAGCTTTGCATTTTATATATATGGTGTTAATTAGCTTTTTAGCAGCTTTTTTGCGTATTTTCGCGATATTTTTTTTTTCCGAGCGTATTGCTATACGCGGTTAAATAATTAATTAATATAGTTAATTAAACCGTTTTAATTAATAAATCGCCATGTTAAAATTACACTTTTAATGAAAAATATTAATAATTAGCCGTATATAATTTTATATAAATTATAGCTATAATACCGGGTAATTGTTTTATTTTTTTATATAATTTCGTTTAGTTTTTTCGACCAGCTTTTTTTTGTTTTTCTTTTGTTGTTTTTTAATTTCGCGGGTGATAAATTTATATTTTTTTATTATACTTTGCTTTTTTAAATAATATATTGCAATATAATAAATATAAAAGCTAAATTGTTAATTTATTTTAATTATTTTTTTTTGTTTTTAAATTTATTATTATCTTTAATTTTTAAAAATATTTTATGCTAATAAATAATTTGTTACTAAATAAACTTAGCGATATTAATTAAATTAACAGTTTGTAATACTTTAATTTTTAAATAAGCAATTTTTTAACATTAAGCTTTAATAATACCTTTAAATTTATTGTTATTTAGCATATATTATATATTAAGTAGTTAAATAATTAATAAGTTTTAAATGTGCTTTTTAACATAGTATATATAATATTAAAACTTTTCGATATTTTTCAATATATTTTTCCTGTAATATTAAATAGCTATTTTATAATATATAAATTTTTTATTTTTATATTTAAGTTTTAAATAGCATTTATTAAATCTTTATTGTTAATTATTTTTATTATTTATACAGCGGTATATTTAGTATAAAACTTACAGTTTTTTTATAAATAATTGTTATAAATAAAAAACTAAAAAGCAAAGTTTTAATAAACATATTATTTTTAAGCGGTGTTATAATAATAAAAAGTATTATTTGTCGTAAAATAATTTGTTATTTTTTATAACTTAGTTATTTATTTAAAATTTAAAAACAAAACAAATTTTTATTTTAAGCTAAATAAAAATAACATTATTATAATATTAAATTAAACATTAATAAAATTTTTTATATTATTTTTTTATTAATTATTTCACTTGTTTAACGGCTTTTTAAGTTTTCGAAAAAAGTTATTAATCGCTACATATTTTTGTTTAAAAATATAATGCAATTTAAAATTAAATATTTTAATAAAAGCAATTTATTTCGTAATAATTATTTTTAGCAAAACAATAAATTTATTATTAAATTAAGCGATTAATATTTTAATATCGGTTTTAAAATAAAAGTAAACTTTATATATATAATTACACAAACGCTTAAAAAATTTAATAACGTTAAAGCATTTTTTTTATAACATTATAATTTAATTTTAAATTTTTTTATATTTTAAATTTATATCGTAACAATTAAATATTGTTTTTAATTTTTTAGCATAATATATATTTTTACTTTTTGCTTAAAGCATTAATTTTAAGCTACATATTACCGCTAATATAATTAAAAATTATTAAACAAAATGTAAAAATAATTGCTTTTTGCAAGCGGCATATTGCTTTTTTTTAATTAAGTTTTTAACTAAATTTTATATTTTTTTAAAAAAGCTAAATAAATAACAAAGCAATTATAATATATATTTATAACGGATTTATTATATAACAATATAATAAACTTGTCGGGGTTTTTAATTTGCAAGTAATAATATAAAAATTAGCGGGTGTTTTGTTATAAATACGTGTTAGTACAAAGGTGAACTAGGTAGCGGCCCAATATATTTTTTTTTTACCTTGCATTTGTTTTTTTTTGCGCACTCGTGCTTTTTTTTTGTTACGTGACTATTTATCTGGCTTACTAGGCTTACAGTGATTTATAGCTTACCAGGCTTATAATAATTTAGAGCTTATTAAGCTTGCGGTAATTTAAGCGATTACCGTATTTTTTATGTTTATATAATTGTGTATTTTTTTATATTTAATTATTTATTTGTTTTTATTTTTTAGCTATTAATTGAAAATTATTAAGCATTAATATATTTAGTACTTTAATATTTAGTAATATTTTTTGTTAAATAGTAATAAAAATACAATAAATTTTTTTAACAAACACCCGCTAATTTTTATATTGTTACCTGCAAATTAAAAATTTCGACGAGTTTATTATATTGTTATATAATAAATCTGTTATATTTTAATAGCTTTTTAATCAGTAAAAATTAGCATTATTATAAATATTAATATTAAAAAACAAAACTAAAAAAAACATTAAAAAATATATTTTATTAATATTTAAAAATAAATAAAAACAAGCTAAAAATTTTAAACTTTTTTTAAAAAAAAAAATAAATTAATTATTTAAATTATAAGCTTAAAAATACAAAGTGAAGCTTAAAAAAAACAATTAAAAACATAATTATAATATAAACTAAAAGCAGCAGTAAAACAAATTTAAGCAGCAAAAACAAAGTTCGAAAAATTTTAAATAATTTTATAAACAAAAAAAAAAACAGTAATATTTAAATTATTTATATTAGCACCGTTAATTTTAAAGCATATAATATTTGTTTTTTTTTTTTAGCATTTAAAATTATTACACCTGTTTTACTGCTATTTTTTTTACAAGCGACTTTAAAAATATTAATTATATTATTAATAAGCTAAAGCATAATTTTGCTAGTAATATAAAAAACTTTAACGATATTATAAATTAGTTAAGCTATATAAAAACTAGTTATTTAAATTACGGTAATTATATTATTAGCTTTAAAATTAATGGCTTAATAATTAACACACCAAAAATTTAAAATAAATACGCTAACATTAAAAAAAGCTATATAAATAACCTAAAAAAATAATATTATATTATTTTTATTATTTTTACTATTATTAAAATTAATAACAATATTAAAATTGCTAAACATAAAAAAATTTAAGTTTATAGTTTTTAAATTATATAATAAATTTATTAATATAAATATGTTTTTAATTTATACGCGATTTTATTTAAAATAATATTTATTTTTAAAAATAAAAAATAATTAAAAAATAATAACTATATTGCAATTTTTGGCAAAAAAATTATTTAAATAGTTTAAGCTAATTTTTAAAAATTTTTTAAAAGCTAACAATAAAAAAAACTTTAAAAAAAAAACAAAAAAAATGTTTGCAAATTATAATAAATTTAAAAAATATATAAAAATATTATTTAACAATATTAAAAAAGCAAAATATATTAAAAAGCAGTTATATTAATTTAAGCAAAAAATATAAGCATTAAAATATATTATAAAATTTAAACGATTAATAGCAATTTTAAAATTATTAAAATTAGTTTTTTTTTATTTATTTTATAAAAAACTTAAAATA
>MU389561.1:0-22220 GCA_022578775.1 Xylaria venustula | reverse complement strand
AAATAAAAAAATTTAAAATATTTAAACAAAATATTTAAATATTATATTTACAAAAAAATAAAAATTTAAAATTTAACATAATTTTTAAAAATTTACTAGCAAAATAATTTAAATAAATTTAAAAATAATATAATTAGCAAAAACAAGCTAAAATATAAAACTTAAAAAAATATAATTATAATAATTTAATTTACTGTAAAAAAATTTATTTATTAATAAAATTATATTATAATTTTATTAAAAAATTTTATAAATATTTTTTGCACAAATACTAAAAAATATTTAAAATAATATATAAGCTACAAAAAAAATATAATTTTTTAAAACTAAAGAAAACTGTTAAAAATATTATTAAAAAATATAATATTTGCCCTAAAATTAAATCCGCACGATATAAACTATATAAATTATTTTAATTAATATAAATATTTAATTAAATATAGCATATTATTGCTTAAAATTTTATTATTAAATTATTTTTATTGATTAATTTAGTAACAAAAATATAATATAATATAATATAAATTATTATAAATTAATTTATAAAATATATATACTTTTTATTTTTTAAAACAAATATAAATGCAAAATAATTTATATATACTTTTTTTTAATAATATTTTAATAAGCATAAAATACCAAATAAAATTATTTTTAACTAAAATAAACTATTTATATTAAAGTTTAAAATTAATTTTTTTAAACAAATAAAAATAAAACTTAAATTTTTAACTATATATTATTTTTAAACGGATAAATAAACAAAAAAATTAAATTAAACATTTAAATAATATTTTTAAAGCTATATTAATTATTAACAAAATAATCAAATAAAATTTTTATTTATAATATAAATTATATATAATATATTTATTAATAAAAAAATAAATATATTTTTGCATAAAATAATATATAATAAACAAGCAAAAATTAAAAAACTAAAAAAATTATTTATAAAAGCATTAATTATTTTAGCTATAGCTTTTAAAGCTAAAATAATTGCAACTAAAATTAAAATAATTTAAATTAAATTATAAGCTTAACTTTAGTTTTTATAACAACAAATAGCAAAATATTACAACAAAAAAAAATTAAAAAATTAATTTTAGCAAAAAAAAACAAAGTTTATTTGTTATAACAAAAATAAAATGCTATATTAAAAATATTATAAATTAAAACAAAGCGATTAAATAACAAAATAAATTTTAAAAAATTTAATTTTTTTAAAATTAAAAAAATTATTTTACCAATTAATTATTAATTATTATTACTAAAAATAATGCAAATTTATTTAGTTTTTTATATTTTTTTACTTAAATTAACGCTAAATAATATATTTTTTAAAACATAAATTAAAGTTAAAACAAATTAAAATATTTATAAAATTAAAAAAATATTAAACTTTTGTTAAAACGGCAAAAAAATTAAATACTTAATAAAATAAAAAAAATATTTATATTTAAATAATATATAAAAATTTATAAAACATTTAAAAAATGCTGCAATAATTATAAATTAGTTTTATTAACAATATTTTAATTAATTAAAGCTTAAAAAAAAATTAATTTTAAAAAAAACATTAAAAAAATTTTAGTTAAAATTTGCTAAAGCAACTTATGCTGCTTACGTTTTTTTTGCTTTTTTTTTTTTTTTTTTACTTAAAAATTTTTATTTTTTTTTAATACGTTTAATTTTATTTAATTTATTTAAAAATGCTAAATTATGCTAAACTATTTTTGTAGTTTTTTTTTTTTAAAAATTGTTTTTGCCGGCAAAAACAATTTAAATAACTTAAAGCAATATTTAATTTTTTTTTTATTTACGTTAATTTTTTTTTTGCTTTTTTTTTTTTTCGCTTTAAGCGGTAATATTTAAAAGTAATATTTTTAGCAAAAGCAAAAAAAATGCCGAAATTATTATAAATGCAATTTGCTTAAACGCATTTTTTGCAACGTGTAACTTTATTTATTATTTTATATTTTAGCGACCGGTCGAAGCAGCAAAAATAAAGCATAATTTTATAATTAATTTTATTTATTAAAAAAGCAAAAATTAATTGTTGCTTTATTTTAAACAAGCGGTTAATTTTTTTAATATAACTAAATATTTTAAAAATTAATAAAAAAAAACTTATAAAAAAAATTGTTAAAACAACAATTTAAAAAAAAAAATAATATTACAAAAATAAGTATTAATATAAAAATAGCTTAAAAAAGTAATAACTTAAAAAAATAGCAGCTTAATTTTTTTTTTCCGATTTATTTTTTTTATTTAATTTTTTTTGTTACGTAATTTAAGCTTATTAGCTTACGGTAATTTAAACTTATTAGTTTACGGTAATTTAAGCTTATTAATTTACGGTAATTTAAGTTTACTAGTTTATAATAATTTAAGCTTATTAATTTAAAATAATTTAAACAATTATTATATTTACTATATTTATATAGTTATACATTTTTTTATATTTAATTACTTATTAATTTTTGCTTTTTAATTATTAACTTAAAATTGCTAAGCATTAATATATTTATTATTTCAACGCTTAATAATATTTTTTGTTGCATAGTAATAAAAGTATAATAAACTTTTTTAACGAACACCCGCTAATTTTTATACTGTTACCTGCAAATTAAAAACCTTTGACAAATTTATTATATTGTTATATAATCAGTCCGTTATATAATACTTTAACAAAATTTAACAAATAAATTTTTTGCTAAAAAACTTAAGTTAATAATAATTTTAAATATAAATTGCAGTTAATATTTTTTTTGCGATTAAAATAACTTTTTTAACATAAAAAAATATACCGGTTTTAAAACCTTAAAAATAAAAAAAAAATAGTTATACCGAAATTAATTAGCAATTATAAAATTAAATTAATAATTAACAAACAAAAAAAACGTACTATTTTTTACGATATTGTTTATTGCTTTAAAAAAAATGTTAATTTTATTTTTGTTTTTTAGCTTTTTTAAAAAAATGCTAAATTTTTTTTTTGTTGCAATAAAGTTTTTAAAGCTAAAAACAAAAATTGTTTTATAATAGCTAAAATTGCTAGCGGCTTATATTTAATTAATATTTTTAATAGCAATATAAATATTATAGCCTTTAATATTAGCTTTTATGCTTATTTTTTTTTAACTTTAAAATATAAATATAATATAAACAACTTAAATATTTAAAAAATTAAAATTTAAAAAACTTAGTAAATTACTTTATTAAAATATTTTCTATTTAAAAATACTGTTTTTATAAAATATATATTAAAAAACAAATAAAAAAAACTTTTTACAAGTTATTTTTACAAAAAAATATACAAAAAATAAAATCTTTATATATTAATTTTGCCGGTATGCTTATTAGCAAAAGCTAAATTATAAAGCATAATAGTTTAACGCAATAAATCGTTATTTATAACAATTTTTTTAAAATAACTTAAGTTTATTTTATAAAATTTACTGCAAACTTTTTTACACTGTTTAAAATTTTTTTTTAAAAAAAAACGACTTAAACAAAAATGCTATATATTTACTTTAAATCAAAGATTTACGTTTATTAAACATAAATTTAAAACTTTATGTTAAAATAAAAATATAGCATTATTTATTTTTGCCGTTAATTAACACTAATAAAACAATATTGCAAAAAAAACTATAAGCGTTTTAAAAAACATTATTTATTAACTACTAATTATAGCTACTAAAGCCGAAGTTAAACTTTATTACTAGCCCGTATTAATACGCATTACTGCTTATTTTAAAAATTTACATCCTATTAAAAAACTAAAAAAAACGCTTTATAAAATATAGTATAAAATTTTTTTAAACTTAATATATCTCCGAACTATTAAAAGTTTTAATTATTATTTTTTTAAAAAAAAATATTTATTTTCGATGCTAAAATAAAATAATGCACTATGTTTAATTATTAAAATAAAAGTAGTACAAACTATTTAGTGCTTTTTAAATCTGAAAAAATAATTTATATAAATAACGTTACGTTTAAAAAATAACGCATTTATACTTTTATTAAAAATTAAAAGCTTATATAAAGCATTGCACATTTTACCACAAATATAATTAGGCTTACTACTAAAAGCACTAAAAATACTGCTAAAAAAAATACTGTTAAGCAAATTAAATTTTAAACTTTAATAATATTTAAAGCGAGTACTAATGTTGTTTTTAATAAAAACGCTAAATTATTTGCTTTAAAAAATTTTTTTTTATATACCATTTTAAACGCACACGCAGCAGCGCACCTATAATATTTTTAAAACAAAACACCTTGCTGCAATTTAGCAAAACTTTTTTAAAAAGCTTTAAAAACCTCTTTAATAATAGCATTAAATTAAATTTTAAAACTTTTATATATATTTTTAACGCGTTTGATAACAAAAACAAAAATTATATTACAATAATATTATTGCTTTTTAAAACACAAAGAAATTACTTTAATTTTTATTTTAAAATAGTAAGTAAACTTTTATATCGATACCTAGCTGCCCATTTAAAGCATAAAAAAGCTTTAAATTAAATTAACTTTAATTTTTTCCAGATAATAATATTTTTAATAAGCGTTGCTTATATTTTGTTTGCTAAAGCTATAATTAAACTTAAAATAATTAAGCAAGCTAAAAATAATATATATTAATATAGCTGGTATAAAGCTATAAAAAATAAATATAAATTACTAGTTAATAATAAAACGTAAAAACTTTATAAATTATTAAAAAAACGCAAAATATTATTTAAAAAATAAATATTTAAGCTAAAACAAAAACTTAACGGGTTAATTGCTTGATATAAAACTTGCTTTGTAATTAAAAGCTTTAAACAAATAAAAAGCTTAAATTATAACAAAACTTTTGCTTTAATTGTTAAACCTATAAATTATAAAATAATATTTGTTATTATAGTTACTTTAAATTTTAAATTAAAACAAATAAACGTAAAAATAGCGTTTTTTTATAAATTAATTAACGAAAAAATTTATATTAAACAGTTTAATAAATTTATAAATAAAACTAATAAAATTTGTTAACTGCTAAAAATTTTTTACGGCTTAAAGCAAACACTTAAAATTTAGTATAAAACTTTAGCCACTTTTTTAAAAAAATTAAATTTTATTTTTTTAAACACTAACATTAAAATATTTGCTAAAAAGCATATTTATATTGCTGTTTATATAAACGATTTTTTTATTGCTGCTTTTTTTATAAAAAAAAATTAATAAAATAAAAACCGCTTTATATAACAAGTTTAATATAATAAATTTAAGCTTTTGCTTTTATTATTTAAGCATAATAGTTAAAAAAAATCAAGTAAACCGAGCAATTTATTTTAAGCAAAATGTTTATATAAAAAAAGTTTTACAAAAATTTAGTTTTTAAAAAGCTAAGCTTAAAAATATTTTAATAAAAATAAAAACGTTTAAGCTTTTATTAATAAACTATATAGCTACGCTAAAAAATAAAGCTTAATATATAAACGTTATTAGTTTTTTAATATATGCTATGCTTAATACCAAACTAAACATTATTTTTGCTGTTTTTTTTTGCAGCTGCTTTATAGCAAAGCTTAACAAAGCTTGCAAATTAGCAGTCGGTTAAATTTTTAAATATTTTAAAAAAACAGTAAATATAAAATTAATATACCGCAAAAAACTTTAAAACTTAACAAGCTATATTAACGCAAATTATATTAGCGATAAAAATACTTATAAATTTATTTTAGGCTATATTTTTAGCATAAACAGCAAAGTTTTTAGCTAAAATTTTAAGCGGCAAATTACCGTATTATTATTATTTTGCGAAACAAAATATATTAAGCAAATATAAACTATTAAAAAAGTTATTTAGCTAAAGTTATTGCTTAAAAAGTTAAATTTTACTTAAAAAATAAGCATTACAATTATTTACGAAAATAATTAAAAAGCAATAGCTTTAGCAAATAATTTTTTATACTATGCTAACACTAAGCATATTATTATACAGCTAAAATTTGTTTGCAAACGATAAGCTGCTAGCAATATTAAACTATAATATATTTTTATTAATTAATAAATCGCTAACAAATTAACTAAAATATTAATTAAAAATAAATTTTTTATTTTTCGTAATATTTTAAGCTTAAAATAAATAAAAGTTTTTGCGAAATTTTTTTTTATTATTTTAAATATTGCTATTTTATAATTTAAATAAATTTATTATTTTTTTATGCATTTAAATATATATATTAAAATTTAATAGCAATAAATATATTTACCTGCTTGTTAAAATATAATGTTGCTAAAATTATATAATTAAAAATAAAGCATTTTTTTTACCGCTATAATTATTATAAACTTTAAATTAACAAATTTAGCGCTTTAAATATATTAAGCAATTTTATATATTAAAAATCAACTTAATTACTTTTATTTATATTAAAATAATGCTTAGTAAAAATTTTTATTATTAATAATTTATTTTATAACGTTAAATTGAATCGGATTTTTTAAAAAACTGCTGCTAAATTTAAAATTTACTAAAAATTAACTAGTTTAACACTTAAAATAATATTAAAATATTTTAAATATATTTTATATTTTTTTTAAATTAATTTTATTTAATTATTTTAGCAAAAAAAAAAACTAAAAAGCTAGTAAAGCAATGTTTAACGTATACACCCGAAATATTTTTAGCATTTTTTACGATTGCCGCAAAAACAGCAAAAAAATTTAACTAAAACTTTTTTGCGTTTTAACTAGCAAGCTAATAAAAAACTTGTAGCAAAACGCTAAATAACACGCTTTTGCAGTAGCTATTATAATTAACCCAGCTAAAAATAAAATTGCAATATTTTAAAACTGTAACTCCGTTAATAATATAACAACTAAATTACGCGTAAAAAATATTTTTTAAAGCAAGCAACGCGCTTTTGCAAATATACTATTTAAAAAAGTACGAAAACTTACGATATAATATAATATTAACAACTTTATAAATAAATAAAATTTTTGCTTATTATATAATATATTGCAAATTTATCGATAAATTATTATAAAAAATTAGCAGTTTTAAAAATTTAACAATTTTTACATAAAAAATTATATAGTTTTTGCTAAATAACATTTGTTTTTTTTGCTTTATATAATTTTTACGTTATTATGCTTATATAATTTTTTTTTTTTTTTTTTTTTTTTTTACAAAAGTTTTATTATAAATTTTTAACTATATTAATAATTTTAAACAAAATTTTATTTAAAAAACAAAAGCAAGCAATTTTTAAACTTTTATAATAATTTTTTATAAAAAAACTTACTTTAAAATGCAAAAAAAAAAAAATCGGTTAATATTTTAACTTTAATTTTGCTTACATTTTCGATTTTATTTAAACGTTATAAAATTACTATTTTTGCTTTTACTAAAAAATTCTGTATAATATATTATATTAACTTTATTAAAACAATATATAAGTTTAAAATAAATAAAAATATCAGTAAGTATAAAATAAAATACACTTTAACCTTTAACTATAAATATTACCGATATTTCCCAGGTTTTTAACCGTTTAAATAAACCTTTGAATATTTTGAATATAACTCACATTTGCTATTATACGTATATGTTAGATTTTCAGTAGTAGTGTGATTTTGTCGCTGTATTATGTCTGGCTTTTTGTTTTATTTTGAGGCATTTTTTCTAGTTACAGCTTTTTTAAGTATAGGTATATATGCCACATTAATTTAGCCACACTTTATACGCCACTTTGCTTAAGTAATATAGTAATTTTGTTATTTAAGCTTTATAAGCTTTTTTTAAGTCGTTTATAAAAAGCACTAAATTTAACACACCTTTTTAAATAAAATTACTTTAGTAAATTAACTTAAATATAACATAAATATTTTTAAGGCATTTTGCACGCGCATATATAAATAGCGCGTTAATATTGTTATAGTGCGCTAAAAATAATGGCAATTTATATATATATATATATATAAAGCATATAAATAATATTTATAACTTGTTGCTATATAATTTAATAAATATATTTTGCAGTAACAAATATAAATTTATATAAACATGCATAAAAAGTTTGTTTATTTTTTACTTTTTAATTTTAACAATATTATTTTTGTAAATGTTTAAAAATCCGCTTAAATATGCGTATTTTTGCGAAATGCGCAAAAAAAAATCGATATTAATATATTAATAATTAAAATTATACAAACAATTATTTTCGGTATAATAATTTAGCTATATAAAGCTTTTTATGCTTAGTTGCAAAAATTGCTAACTTAAAATAGCATGCTTAAATTATATATATTGCTACTATTATTATATTATATGCGCTTTTTTCGTAAATATTGTTTACAAAAATTTATAGCATAGTATTAATACGTTTGTTAGCTTGTTCGATTTGTTTTTTAAGAACAAAAATATTTCGGCCCGCTTGCTGTTACGCTTGCGCTTGCGCTTAATCGTAATAAAGCTTTTTAGCCGCTTTTTGCCTGCTTGCGCTGCTGCTGCTTGCGCTTTTGCTGCTTTTGTTATATTTTTGCGTAAAACGCGCTTTAGCGCTGTTGCTACTGGTGCTACATTTTCGCTAAATAATTTTTTGCTAAATTTGCCTAGCACTTTTACTACTGCTTTCGGGCAAATAATTACTGTGTTGCTTGTTTTGCTGCCGGTACTTTTGCTGCGCGCTGCCGCTTTCGCTGCCGCTTTTGCCGCCGCCTTGTTTTCAGTTTTTGCTCCGGCAAGTGGTCTACGTGCTTGCTTTTGCCGCCGCGGCCGACCGGCTTTTTTAAAAGTTTAAAAAAAAACGCCCTGCTTGCGCTGCATGCATAACGCTTTTTAAAGCCGCTTTACCGGCAAATGTTTTAAAATTATAAAAAATAAAAATTGCTATTAGCAATATATTTTAAAGCATTTTTATAAGCTTTTGTAAATTTATTTATTTATTATAATTATGTTACGTATTAACTAGCTAACAAATAATAAGCCTGCCGATATTTGCTATGCCGCTTGCACTTTGCGCGATGCTTTTGTTATTAGTGCGCTTTAAGCGCGCATTTAAGCACTGCAAACTACGGTCCGCACGCTTTTAAACTTAGCCGGGGTAAAAAAAAAAAAAAAAAAAAAAAAATAAGCTTTAGCTATTTAGTTAACAAGCTTATAGCTTTTTAAAGTAATTATTTCGTAGCTTTTTAAAATAATTAATTAATAGCTTTTTAAGCAATTAAAAAATTTTTTATTTTTATTTTTTATAATTTTTGTGTTAAGTTTATAATTTATAACTTATAATTTACCCTTTAATTTTTATACCTTAAATATTTACTTAAAAAACTTTCCGCTAATTAGCTTGCTTTTAAGCTTGTTAAAAAGCAAAAATAAGCTTAAAACTGTTTTATTATTTTTTAGCAGCTTAATTAACTTAAGTTAATTAAAAAATATATTTTATTTTTGCGCTGGTAAAGCTTTTGTTAACCTGTTAGCAATTATATTGTTAATAAATATATATTTTATTAAAATAGTTTTATTTTTAACTTTTTAGCGTAGCTAATAGTTATAAATATCGATATAACGTAGTTTAATATATAGCAAAGCTATTTTTTTAGTAATTAAGCTTATAGTTTGCTAGTTATTACATAATATTTAAATATGCTAATTTTTTAACGTAATTTTTAGCTTGTTAATAAATCGGTTTATATATATAATTTTTTTAGCTGTTTATGCTAAAGCAAAAAGCTTAGCTTTAATAATAAAAGTAATAACTATATTTTATTTGTTTAATCGCTATTTAATAATTTTTTAAAAAGCTTTATAATATAAGCTTAAAAGCTTTTTTTATTTAGCATATTATTTACAAAAAAAATATTGCTAGCTATTATAAAATTATTTTTATTTTTAAATTGCAGTATATATTTTTAAATAAATAATAAATAGGTAAAAAGCCTGTTAGCTGCTTTATAGTGCTTAAAAAAAATTATAGTTAAATCGAGCTAATTTTAAGCTTTAAACGCTATATTTAAGCGAATAATTACTGCAGCGTATAAAATAAAGCCGGTTTTTTGCTAATACCGGTAAATACTTTTCGGTAATACTTTTTTTTTATACAAAAAAAGCTTTTCCGCTTGCATTAGCGTGCTTATATAAATAATAAAAGTAATATCTCGCATTTTAGCGATTTTTTTAATATATAAAGCTTAAAAAAGCTATAACAGCCGTTTAGCTTAATTTTAAATTATTTTTACTTTTAAAAATTATTATAAATTATTTTTACCGGTTAAATTATATTGTTATTTTAAGCTAACAATTATTTTATTGGCTATTTTTTAGCTTTTTTTATTATAAGCTAATATAATATTATTAACATATATAAATAATAACACTTTTTAACAAAAATAACAGCAAAGTTTATAAAATATCTGTAAAAAACCTATTTTTTATAATAATTTAAAAAGCTTTTTTTGCTACAGTAAAAGCAACTTTTGTAGCTTATATAAAGCTTGCAATAATTTAAAAATAATGTTTAGCTTTTGATAATTAGGTAGCATTTGCATATAAATTTTCTTGTTTAATTTAGCGTTAATAAAAACATTTATAGCGTTATATTGCTTTAATTTAAAGTTAAATTTAGCTGCTATAGCTATTAACGTTTTAAAAAATCTACCTGCTGAAATGCTAGCATAAGTGTTTTTTTTGCCGTTATTAAGCTATTAATTTTTTCGTACTATTAGCCGGGCTTTATTTTTATTATAGTATTTATGCTTATTAAATTTATATACGTAAACTTATATATAATTTAAAATAAGCTTTTTTTATAACGAGCTTTTAAATAATTTTTTTAAAGTTTTTATTTTTTTATAGCTTTATAAATAAATATATTTAACTTTTTAAAAATAATTTCTTAATAAATAAATTTTAAGCTTGCAGTGCTACTTTAGTAATAATAATAAATTTTGCTTATATATATATTTTTTTTTTTTAAAAAATTTAAATAAATAAGCTTTTAAATATTTGTTAATATATTTAAAGGCTTTTTTTTTTTAACATATATATTTATTATTTTTTCGAGCTTTTAAATGCTTATTAACTAGCTTAAAAGCTTTTTTTTTTTATTAATAAAATGTTTAAAATTTAATAGCTATATTTTGCTGTTATAGTTATTTTTTCGAGCTTTTAAATGTTTATTAGCTAGCTTAAAAGCTTTTTTTTTTTTATTAACAAAATATTTAAAATTTAATAGCTGTGTTTTGCTGTTATAGTTTGTTGTTTTACCGTTATTAAAATTTAATAGCTATAATTAGTTATAAAGTGTGTAATAAGCTTTATTAAAAGCTTTTTTTTTTTTAGCAGCAAAGCTTTTAATAAAATTTAATAGCTATAATTAGTTGCTGTAAAATTTTTTAAAAGTTTTTAATAATTTATTACGCCTAGCTTTTAAAATGTTTTTTTTGTTAATTAGCATATTTTTATATAATTTTGCCGCATTAAAATAAATTATTTATTTAAAAAAAAAATTTATAAGTGTTAAATTAAAGTAATTTAATGCTATAAATATAAAAAAATTGCTTTTTAAGCTTAAATTTAATAATTTTAGGCTAGCTATAATTAAACTTAGTAGTGCTGCTTTTAAAAACTTTGGTAGCGTTAGCAATTGTAGCTTAAACATTAAATTTGTTATTAAATAATTGTTTTTGTTAAGCTTTTTTTGGTTTTAGTTTATAGGTTTATCGTCGCTTAAATTTTTTTCGTTTTTAATTTTGTTAATATTTTCGGCCGCGCTTTTAAACACTATATTAAAAAGCTTGTTATTTTTTTATTTTTAAGTTACCTTTTTATTTATTTTAGCAGCTGCTTAATAATTTATTTTGTTTAGCAGCGCTTTATATTTTTTTCGGCTTATTTTAAAAAAATTGTCCTAAAATTTGTTTTTATTGCTATTAAAAAATTTGTTTTCGTTAAAAATAATATTTTTAGTAATAATAACTTGATTTTTTTAGAATAGCTAAATTTAATATATGTTAATAAATTAATAGCTTATTAAATATTTCATTTAAGCTTTTAAGTCGAGCTTTTAGCGCTTTTTCTTTTGTAATTTAGCTTTAGTAGTTATAACAAACGCTATATAGCTATATATCTGCAAATATGCTATAAAAAACTTTTATTTATAACTAATTATACTTTGTAAATTATCGAAATATAAGTAAAATTTTTTATAAAAAGCTTGCCACTTGTTTATTTTTTTTGGCGTACGGTTATATAAATATACCGCTGTTTATACTATTTTTGGCTATAAAAAAATCGGGAGCTTGCAATTGTTTTTTATCGAGCTTGCTCGGTACTTAATAATAACTTTTATTTTTTTAGCGCTACCGTTAAAATTTTGTATATGCAGGAAAAAAGGCTTTATTTTAATGCTATAAACGCGGTAAAAATAGTTAGCAAGCTTTAAAATATTTTGTTTAATGCCCGATATTTTATTATTGCATTTTATTATTTTTATTTTAGCTTTAAAATAAAAATCGATATACTTAATGCAGTTTTTAAAAGTTTTTTAAATAATATTAGCGCGCTTATTATCGGCATAATAATTTTAGGTATACTTAAAATATCGGTTTATAACAAGCATAATTTTTTAAAGCTTTTTATTACCGTTGGAAAAATTGTTAAACTTATAAAAATTAATTGCTAATTAATTTCCGGCCTTAGTAACTTTTAAGCGAGCATTTCGTATTATATAGCAGCAAGCTTTTAATTTGTTATACGCTATATATCTAGCTGTTTAAATTTTGTCGTTAAAGCAAAAAGTAATCGTTATTTTTTTGGTGTAAAAAAGTAGCTGTTTAAAAAGTTTTAGCTTTATATATCTGAGCTGCTAATGCTAGCGGTATAAGCTCGCTTTAAATCTCAATTTTTTAATATAAAAGTTCAAAAAATTCCGCTGTATATAAAAAATTCGTTCGGTAATTTTTGCAAATAAGTGTTTTATAACGTATTGCTTATATATACGGGTTAATAAATATAAAAATTTTTTTTATCGGTATTTTAGTTAATTAAATTTTAGCTTATTATTTTAATAAATTTTTAGTTAATTTAAAACTTGCAAAAATACTAGGTTTGTAGCTATATTTGGGCAGTATGTTATATTATATAACCGGTATATAATAAAGCTTTTAAAGCTTATTGCTTTAATATCGATTTTCCCCTAGCTTTATATAAAAAGCACACTGTTTTTAGCAAATATTATATTTTTTAAATTAACATTTTTTATATTTAAAAATTGTTGTTTTTAGTTAAATATATAAATATTTAACTTAAAATTTATTATAGCGCAATTTTTTAATATATAAAATTTAGCGATTTTTTTTAATATATAAAAAAAGCTTGCTATATGCGCTATAAAAAGTTTTATTAGTTAATTTTTTTGTTAATGTTTAGCGAAAATTTTAAACTTAACCTTTTTTTTTTGGTTTTAATGTTGTGCTTTTTTTACCGCCTGTTAAACGCTTTTTTCGCTAGCCATTTTTATTTTTGCTTTTTTTTCTATTTATATATTTATTTGCTAAGTTTTAAAACGGAGTTTTAAAAAAGCATACTAGCAAAGCGCAACTAAGTAGCATTTATTACATACTATACAATTAAATATATTTAAGTTGGCTTGTTTAGCTTCCGTTTTAATATTTGCGCGAAAACGCTTATTAAAAATATTTTAAGAGCTTTTTTCTCGCTAATAATTTTGTTAAAAAAAATTTATCCGTTTATTGTAAGCTTATTTTTTTTAACAAATTTAGCATAAGCGCTTTTTGTTTGTATTGCTATTAAGCTTGCTTATTTTTGCTTGTTTATTTGTAAACTTTGCTATATAAAAAGCTTTTTTTTTAACAATTTTTTTGGTAAATCATAATATGCTTAATATAATAAATTTTCGGCAAAATTTGGTAGCAATTATATAATAATCTAAAATGTTATTTATAATAGCTTAGCTATTAATATTTCGATACAAAATAGCTTACGCTAGGTATATATGCTAAAAAATTTTATTTAAATCGGTAACAAGCTTAAAAGCGTTTATTTTTTTTTTGTTTTTGGTATTTTTTAAATAAGCTTTAAAAACTTTATAAAGCTATTTATTTAACCATTTAATAAAATTTTTAATAAACTTTTTAGCGGTATTTATTATAAATTGTTTATATTTATGCTTATATTTAAACTTAAGCATTTTTTAAGCTACGGCACTAAGCTTTTTAAAATTATTATATTATTAATTGATAATTTAAGTAGCGCGTATATAAATAAGCTTATAATTTAAATATATAATTTTTTACATTTACTCGGAAAGCTTGGCAACTTTAATTCGGTAAAAATTATAATGCTTTAAAAAAGCATCAAACTTTTGTTTAGCGGCTTAAAAAAGCGCCTAAGCTAATATAATAAAATTAATAACTATAGCTTTGTTAAACTTAATATTTAAATTTGCTAAAAAATAATTTCTAAAAGTTAGCGCTTTTAGCTTTATAAGCTATAAAGCTTAATTTTCGAAAGCTATATATTTTTATAGATCTCGGCTCCGGGCCGCAGCAGCAAAATCTTTTTTTTACAAAAAAAAATCGTCTGAAAATTTAAAAGTAATAGCGGTTTAATTCGACATTATAACAATTTTATTACTTTAATATCTTTAAATTGCTTTAAGTAAAATATAAAAAATAATAAAACTTTTAATTGTTAGATTTTTAATAATAATATAATCTCGTCGCTGTATTGTATTTAGCTTTCTGTTTTATTTTGAGGCATTTTTTCTAGTTACAGCTTTTCTAGGTGTGAATATATATGCCACACTAACCTAGCCACACCCTGTACGCCACTCTGCTTAGGTAATATGGTGATTTTGTCACTTAGGCCTCACAGGCTTCTTTTAGGTCGCCCATAGAGAGCACCAAATCCAACAGTATATATCCCCACTCCTTCTGACAGCATCCGGGATCTGTTCTGTTATGCAGGCGTCCGCCGTGCGATTTAACTTTAATATCAACTACCTATATTATCAGCCCTACCTAGGTACATACGTAGTCGCATACGGCCTGGACACCCAACCATTTCCCAAGGTTTCTTGTAGACATCTACCACCGCATCCGGCACAACCCAACATAATAAAAGAAAGATTGAGCAAAAACATTAGAGCTCTTTTGCCAGATAAGATCGATTTTGACACGCACTTCAAACCGCGGTACAATCTACGGAACCAGCGCATTTGCGCGGATACGGATGGCGCGTCCTCCAAGTCTCTTCACTTTCACTTACCCAATGTGCAGCTCGTGATAAACACTATTGAAATTGTTAAACAAGACGCAGCTGTATGGAGAAGCCGCGATATAATTACTGCAGACATGTTTGTCGCCGCTACTGGGCTCCCTAACAAAACGGGAGGGGAACCCGATTCGAAAGCCGATGGGGGCCGGTATATCTGGAATGGTGCCAATGCTGGATGCAATCCCGAACATAATGCTTGATTCCAGGACATCAACCATGGTTAGACCCTCGGGGCCGATGATACCGCAAATGTTCTTACAAGGCTCATGAAGTACACGAAATGCGAGCCCTCAGACACGCCGTGGCTCGTGTGTCGCGGACGGAGCGGATGTAGCCGTTAAATTCTATACGTATGCGCTTGCTGCCGAGAGCGAACCACCGGTGATATATGGAGTAGCGGGGAACTGCTCGCCCGCCGATTGATTATCTGCATGCTTCGCTGGGGTGACTTTACCAGTGGTCTGGAATTCTCTCGGTAGGATAGTCAGGGGTCTATGTGAGGGCCTTCCTAGCTACTTTACAGTGGGTCGAGGCAGATCCGACCGGGGAAATTCAGTGGGTTTTCGGCCTGGCGATCCTCGCGAGAATAGGCGAATTTTCAGAATGCTCAATAAGTCACCAGAGGATTTCGAGTAGAAGCTCCGTGAAGTTTCATTCATAACGACACCAAACGTAATAACTGAGCGCAAATGTCTTAGTTTAGTAGACTAGACTAAGACTACTCACTCCTATCTGAAGTACCTACCAGTTTTCAATAACGCCACTGATTTACTTACACCAATCCCACATCTTCATTTATCTTCACTGACCTGGAAATAAAGAATACACTCTAGTAGTGACTATGCAGCTGGCTTGGCTTCTCTTTGATTATAAAAACATAAAGCGTGTATAACTAGTGATGTGGTTGTTAACATAAGATAAGTGTTCAAGCAGACTCGTCTTTGACGAGGTCGTTGTCAACGGAATTGAGCGCTGTCTTTTTGCAAGCAGCAGTGCTATAAAGCCATAGGATTTGGTTTTTTCCTCACTCGTTTTCTAAGCCCGAATATGTTGAATAGCTCTGGGATCGTTACCCGGAACGGAGGTTTCGAGGTTTACCGAAGGATTGTAGGACAGGGCACTTGCGGGTTTGTATCTGGAACTCAGCTACTTGGTTTCGCCTTAACACGATACAGGCCAAGGAAGATCAGATTATATAAGGCGTGAGAGGATTCAGAGCTTATTAGAAACAATTGCGCAACCATAAAGTTTTATATTACCCCCCCTAATTGGTTTCTAAGCCGTCTGATTCCGCATACTGGTCTCACATGCAAAACGGCGATGATAATCAAAACTGCATTCTTATCTTGCAGAGTATTAACTTTAAATTGAGGTCTCGCTTAGTTTTGTACAAGCCTCTATAGTTTTTGCGCATCCCATAAGTAGTTAGACGAGCTGCATTACACACTGGCAAGACGGCTGCGCGTAACGACCTCATTCAAGTAACCTATAACACATCACAATCCCCTTACAGGCATAGGAGAGTGTTAGTCGCCATTTAATTACACCGCGAGACAGAAAGGGGTATGGCCCCCAAAACCGATCGCCTATCGAGCACTGCATGTAATCTTCAGATACGAGGTAGGTTTAGGCGCTTGCTGGGGTCCGGAGTTAAGCGAGCACATCATCGGTCTAACTCCCTGCCATCACATTGTTGATCCTCTGCGGCGTCGGTGCAGAAAACGTGGGCTGATCATTCAGCGGCGCCCGTCGGCTCCGCAAATGAGTTCGAAGCATGTGCAACCTAAAATTAGGACGACAACTCGCCCATGTGTCACTGATGAGGCAAGTGGTTATTCCATACGACAGAACGCTTGGCTCGTTTCCCTACCATTATCTTGCGGCCGCCCTCGCAGCAGATTCGAAAAGAATTGCCTATAATGCTAAAAGGCCTTGTCTAACTTGACTTCTAACCGAGAATTGCAGAATATCGTAATCGAGGCCGTACTGTTGCCGATGTGATGGAATTGGGGTTGGGTTTCGGCTTACTGCAGTGAGAACGGTTGTGGTAGCTGTGCCGCTGAAGTGAGCAACTTGGTTAGCATGCATGAATGGGCCACTCATTCAACGGTCTGTTCAAGGTTAACCAATCCGATTCAAATAAGCCTGTTCAAAAATGTAGGATGTACCCCGCCATTAAGACAAAATCCTCAAGCATTGAATTGGATTGGAAACCCCTTGGGCTGCCCATACCACATATCCAACCATACCCCTTAATTCAGGCGCTGCCGCTTTCATAGGATATAGAAACGGACATGGCGTTTAACTTGCAAGGTTGCTGATCCCATAGGGATATAGTTATTAGCTTATTACTACAAGGGAGGCGTCGAGAAGGGTTGAGGGATAAGTTCAATGGCATGATATTTTACTTAGTAGAATTGGCAACGAGATGCATATGACCATTCGGGAGCCTTCCGGGCCCTTAGCTTGCCTGAGGCTGTACCTACTTATACAGGCTTATCGGCCCTCCTAGTCTTCCAAAGCCGCCAAGAAGTCCTATATCGGCGACGGCTGAACAGCCTCTTTCGCCATCCTACGAGACTAGGCGCGTTCTACGCGTACGATGCGCACACGCCAGTATACTGTAACACACATAGATGAAAAAGGATTAAATTCAGTAAAGATATACTACACAAATGAGGCGACACCACCTCTACAAAACCATCTTCCCAACATACATAATGTAAGATCCCATGCTCATAGATTCGTAGACTCATAGTGATGTTGCTCAACATTCTGACTAAGATGCTTAATTCAGATATATCTTTCATGATTGGACGCCGTCCGAGTTAGACGCCAATATCAAAGCATGAGCACAAGGTATGAAACCGATCGGGTTCTCCATTTTCAAACAACCGTCGCGGATCAAAGCCGCTTAAAGTAGGGCTACGGCACCGAGGATACCGCCCATGGCGGCCGCGCCCAGCAAGACACCGGTGGGCTTGGCAGCAGCGGCCGTGACGACTGAAGTGGTATAAGTAGCAGTAGCGTTGTTGGGGCTGGGGCTGGCCAAATAGCTCGTAGCCGTTGGGGCGGGCGACGTCGGGTAAGTGCCGTTGGCTGAGCCGCCTGGTGTAGCAGTCTCAGTTAGGCAGGGGTTTCCGGTAGGAGTGAGCATGGCGTAGATGTAGCTCGTCACGCTCGCGACCTTGTCTTCGGGCTCGCAGTCCGTGGCGTAGTCAAGCAAGACAGTGCTGGAGGCTTGACCGAAGCTGAGAACTGATGTGATGTAGGTTTCGAATTCGGGCAGCAGTGAGGGAGGTATTTCGTTGAGGATTCTGCAAATCTCGCTCTGGTGTCCGTGAGGATCGAAAGTAGTCAGAGGTGGTACGTAAGGCGTTACAGTGGCGATGTAAGAGAGGACTGCAGCAGGCGTTGTAGGACCCGACTGGGCCCAGGAAAAGAAGGCTGCCTCTTTGGAGGAACAGTATTCGGCATCGGATTTCTGTGACAATGAAATGCCCGCAAATGCGGCTACGAAGAAGAGAGCTTTGGTGCCGTACATGTTGCTTGTCGGTAAGAGGTATTTTGCACGTCACTGATGTAGCAGTAGTAGGATGGTAGGATGGTAGATAGGAGTGAAGAGACAGAAGGATCTATTCAGAGCATTTTGCAAGTCATGGTTGATACTTTATATATTCTGAGAATTTGATGTTGAAGATGTGATGCCAAATCATTCTCCAGGGTCAACAGCTGAACCAAACCAGCAGGGGTACTGCTTTCAAGTGCCTGTCATGCCATGACCCCTAGAGCATAGAGGCCCGTGCCTGGCGTTCATTGCCATCTTGTAGTTCTATACTAATTGCTGTTAGTTTTAGTATCGATTTAATGTTATTTTCCAAAGAGAGAATATCCCAACTACGTTAGTAACATTAGCTACGCGAGGGTAAATTTAGTACGAGTCTTGGCCTGTGTAGTCTTAGCTCCTGTCCGTATGATCCTAAGCGTGACGCATAATAACAAACGAGACATACTTACATAGTCTATAATGCTAGGATCGGAACGTAGGCCGAGCTACGGTATATCCCGTTTGGCAATCATAGTGTAAGTAGAGGTAACGGTAATAAATACCCTAGAATCATATCAGATCCTTTAAGATCTATCCCCGATCCTACCCGTATGTACTACGCCCTACAGTTATTGGTGAGCCCTGGAAAATTCCAATACGGTGGGGGCGTAATACAGGTTGCCAAGTATCCTACTTGGCCAAGAAATATTGACACCTTCTTTAATTGTTGAGTTGGCGCGTATGAATTAAATGCAACTTCACGTGTGGCTTTCAAGTAGTCTAGCTTACTATACCGGAGCGGATTCTTGTTCCGCAACGTACGTTATGAAAAAGGCCAAAGCTGGAAGACTCGTGCGGGCGCTATTTCCGCAACAACACGTTATGGGAGCTATTGTTGGCCGACCCGTGCGGACTCCACTCCCGCCTCACAGGGCACTAAACGGTAGCGGGGCTGACCCTGGGGTGCGGGTCTTTGCATGTAGTTACCGCGGGATGCTTTTTCTGGGCCCAGATCTCGAGAAGAGTGAATTAGGCATCTCTTTTTCCAATAGAGGGAATTGCCAGATCAAGTTTTAACACGTGCAACAACCAGACAAAGAATACGAGTTTTCCAAATAGATTAAGCGAACACTGCATGTAGAACTAAAGTAGCACCGTTTCATAACATCAAGATCTTTATATCTATAATTTATAACAGATGTGTAGTGGTTCGACGCCATAGCAACTCAGCTATTAATACAGCATATAGTCAAAATTGATGATTCGCTTAATTCTCAAAATTGACTATATAGCCACGAAAAGCTCCGCCAGACGGCGACGTTGTGTTTAGCTCAAAGTAGCTTAAGGAGTATTTGTGCCTCCCTGGGGGTGAAAGCCGAGCAAAAGTTCCCGTGAGTTGACAAGGATTACTTTTCTAGGTGTATCTCGACGTCCTTCCACAATATCAAAATGCTCTCACGTTTTTGTTAATATTCAATGCCAGACCTAAGCTAGAGAGACAATGTTGCAGGACACAAAGAAATACATATATATAGCTAATAGGTGTCCCCGAAAGTATTTTTGAAACTTTTGTTTAAAGAAAAGTGTCTGCTATATTTCTAAGTACAGGGACTTTAGTACATGCGGCAATACTTACATCAATGCCTTTCGTTTTATTAAAAAACTCTAATTTCAAAGTCATGACTCGAACAATTTTCTTTTCTCGTTTGCTCTCTTGTCTTTTCGTAACTCTAGTAAATTGCAAGGCAGCCTGAGTTGTTATGCCTGTCAAAATAGTAGGTATATGAGCGTTACATTCAGCTTAACTACTACCTAAGGTAGGTGGGAGAGGCCTCATATATATACATGAACAGGATGTCTGTGCCCTTCGTACCCCCTAAGTGTCTCAGTACATGATGTGACTACTTGACTCAGTTCACTTTCAACACTGCCAGGATTGAGATGCAGATGTCACACGTAGCGAATACGAGGCTGTTGGTCTTAGACCTTCTGATACGCGTCACACGCGAAGAGACGCGTCTACCCGTTCGAACCTGATAGTATTCCCGATGTCCTACGTGAGGCTATTCAGCCCTCGCTTAAGTGAGACATAGGCGGTGTAGACGGAGGTTTACGTAAGGGGCCTGAGTTGTATATAGCTTCTAGCCAAGCCTGCCTGAACGGAAAGAAAGCCGAATGGTCAAGGTCTTAGGTGCCCCCTTACAGATTATTGTATTTCGAATAAAAAGCCATTCCAAGCCCTGATATCCAGCCCTTGTTATAGCAGATTAGCATGAAGACGAAAGGTTTGCTCTCTGTCGATAACTAGAGACGCGAGGTCCGTTCTATGAGTGAAAAGGATTAGGAAGCTTGCTAATTATGATATTAAGCAGGTGTATGAATACCAATCCGGGGTGTTTACTCATGCAATAAATTGCCGGTAATGACTTCTGGCCAGAGCTAGATATCGCGTAGTCAGGATCGAAACGAAACCAGGAGGCGACGCTTTCAAAACAAGGTTTTACTAGACTCATGGCGTGTAGATCGATTTGGAGGTAAATGTACAATGTGTTTATCTCTAAGAGATTTCGCTATACTTCCTCACTAGGAGAACATGAACTATTAAATCCTCATTATTCGTATGTGATTTTGTCACACTTGAGTGGATCCGGGAGCGAGATAACGTAGTCCCGTAAGCTCCGCTATATAAAAGAGAACATCTCACACATGTATTATAGGTTACAACTGAGACCAATAGAGCTTCACATTCTATCTGCATTTGATCCCATATGCGCGCAGGTGGGCTTAGCCCCACCTGAGTGCGAGAAATTTCCAATACATCTTTGGTTTGTCTAACTCTCATCTGGTTACCTGGGTGCCAGAAACCAAACCCATGAATTAATGTGAGAGGTAGTTTTCTCTCATCGACAAATTCAAAAACGTACCCATGCATGATCTTCATTAGGACTGGTTTCGCAACAATAACGACACACTGGCTGGGATAGGCCTATCGCCTAGCGCCCCAACCGAGCACCTCGTTGTCGACTAAGCGAAATGGGGGGGAACTTCATCGCCGTCTAAAAACCTAAAACAGTTGTGGTTGTGGGATTTCCGAAACACAGACGTAAAAATATAAATGTAAAATTATTCAATAAGCTTTAAAATGTTTTATAAAAAGTTAAAAAAAGAAAATTAAATAAAAACAATGCCATTTAAAGAGAAAAAAGCAGCATAGTTTTAAAAGCTTAATAGTTTTTTTTTTTTTTTTTTTTTTTTTTTTTTTTTTTTTTAAAATTAATTGAAAAAAAAATTAAAATTTTTTTTTAAAAAAAGAAAGGAGATAAAAATTTAAATTATTAGTTTTTTATTAAAAAATAGAAAGGGGATTAAAAA